>JAJOOD010000995.1:0-62610 GCA_029582525.1 Solanum tacnaense | reverse complement strand
TCACCGGCGATTGAACAATTAATAAGATTGAGAATACGTCTGAGATGTAGTTGATTGATTGAAATTTGAGATTGATAATTAAAGGGTCTATTAGTAAAAAAATATTATTTTTTTGGATGTTCAAATGAATTTGATTTAAATTCAGATCAATTTTTTTTTTCTTTTCAATTAGATTCAAAGCTTTTTGGGGTGATATAAATGTATACTCATATCAATTTATTGATTTTGCAAATTTTTTTAATAGAGAGTTTAAATTTTTTTCTTGAATCAAGAATGGTGAATTTGTTGAAGATGACAATGGTAGTAATGGTTTAGAGATGGTGAGTTTTGTTATTATTATAATAATAATAATAATAATAATAATAATAATTATTATTATTATTAAAAATACATATATATTTTTAAAAAGATATCCAAAATAAAAATTTAATATTTACTTTTGGAGTTCACTCTCACAAAGAGAGTGAGATACACTCACTTTGCCAGCTATGCATTTAGGGTGGTAATAATTTCAGTTTGAAACACTTCGGAGGGGTGATAGGACCCTTATAAAATTGAAGTGTGTAGTTGGAAATAAGAATATAGATTGAGGGGCCTTTTGACCATTTTCTCAAAAAAATATGGAGTACACCTTTTTCCGAAAATAAAAGTGTCTTTAATATAGTCTTAATGAGAATAAGACTCTATCACAAATCTGATTCATCCAGACCCTCTTAGACCAATTAAGAGATTTTTAAGTAGAAAAAACAAACACAATTAATAGACTAATGTCTGAACCATTCATATTCAGACCTTCATTAAGTGCAAATAAATGAGACTTTAAATGTCAAATGATTATTAATTAATGTTAAATATCACTATTATCACAATGGATAACTTCAAAATTTGTCATCCTTAACTGTTAAGTTGTTTAGGTGATTAACTTGAATTGTCTAAACTGTATTAATGTAATTTTCAAAGCAGTAACAGAGCTACATGTTGGAAGAAGCTTGAGTTGGATTGCATTCATTCATTTTGTTTAGTTAAATTTATGGACCAAAGGTCCATTTTATTGATCTCAAAACAAAGTACACAGATTGATAGCCAAAAGTACTATCAACACAAATCTAGTAAACAACAAGAGAAGCCCAAAGAGGAAATATAATAAGCTATTCGGTCTTAAAGTTACCGAGTACTTGTAATCTTGCCCTAGAAACTAGGGTGTCACGACCCAGACCACCGTGATTGGCATCTACGTTAACTCTCCGGTGGGAGAATCATTACTACAACCCGACTAAGCAATTTCTAAGAAACTAAAATATTTAAAGATACAGAAGCAGGTTTACATGTCTAAAAAAATACGGCGTTCCCATAAAATCGGAAGGTCTGTGTAACGACCTGTTCCTATCGTTATGGAAAAGCCAATGGGGAAAGAATTGGGGAAAGAAAACTTTTGGGTAGTGACTTGAAAATTTCTAGCCTAGGCCAAATTCGGACGAAATTTGAGTCAGGCGAGGTCTAGGGAAATATGGTGATGAATGAGGTATCTAATTGTGAAATTGATCACATGAGTGGATATCTAAGACGTTAAGGAGCCTATACGGCTTTACGAAATCGAATTTAGGCGAGTAGAACTCCCAAAACTGATCTTGGCGTGAAGGGGTAGTTTCTGAATGTCAAGGGTTGAAGGTGTGTTGAGAAATGGGAGACTGGAACTCAAATTCTGAGGTTCTGTGTCCGTGCAAGCCGTTGGGGCGGAATTAATCCCACCAGGGCGGGGCCGCTGGGGAGGGTTGGGATCCGCTGTAGCGGGCCAATTGCGACTTAAGTCGAGGAAAAACCCCAATTTCGTTATTTTTCTACAAACTTCATTCTTAAGAGTTAGGAGACGACCTAGGACGAGTTCTTGACAGTTTTCCACGACTTTTGGTGCTAAAGGTAAGGATTTTACTCCCCTGATCCATTTTTCAATCCGTAGAACTTAGATTCATGGGTAATAATTGTTAGGGAAGGGTTTTGGCATGAAGTTAATGGTAGGAAAAGCCCTAGCTGCACATTAGGATCATGGGTTTGGTCTTGGGTTTGGTCTTGGGTTTGTTATAATCCGGGTAAATTAGACCTTAATTATTGATCTTTGCGTTATATTAATTGTTTCTAGATCTAGAACAAGGGAAAAGAATCCGGAAAAGGAAGGCACAAGTGTCTTAGGAGGATTCAAGCTTGATTTCAAGGTAGGTGATGGTTTGATTTCCTGTTTGTGTGATATATGCCGGTAATTGCTTTGTTGTATACATGCATGTGTGAGAATAAGGAATGTAAACCAAATCTAATGCAATGAGTATATGTATTTGATTGATTACGCACCATGAACCCATTACTTGATTGTATCACTATGAGTATTGTTCATTATGGGTGTGGTTGTACTGATTGGATCGGGTGTTACGTTTCGACACATCTATTGGATCGGGTGTCACGTTCTGACACATATATTGGACCGAGTGTCATGTTTCGACACATACTTTGGATCGGATGTCACGTTCTGACACACTAACAATTTGGGTATGGGTTCCATGAGAGAACTACTTGTGATTGTTTTGTTATGTCTACTTGTCGTTGATATAGGGAATTGTATGTTGCTCTGAAATGATAACTGTATTATGTATATGTGTACTCACTATGTTGTGATTGATCGTTGTATATTGTGCTTATGGGAGTAGCCGCGTGATCCTACCAGTACACTCTGGTTGTTTACTGATACTGCACTTGCTCATTCTTTGCTGAGTACAGGGCATCTTTAGGCGGCTACTAACAGACCTCATTTCGGAGATCACTGATCGAGACCGAATTCAAGGGTGAGCCAGTTCTTATAGGCTGCCATGCATTTTCTGATGTTTATTCCATTCTCTTCAGACTTAGACTACCTTTTTAGATATTTGTTATGTTTTTAGCTTCTGGGGTTGTACCACTTTTTCTTAGACTGGTTGATCATTAGAGTTTTGGTACATTGACTTTCAGGTTCTAGGAGTTGTTTTCCGCAAATGTTTGGTAGTTGTTATGGTTAACTTTCGGAGTTTATGGTTGTAACACCCCAGATTCTAAAAAAGACAAAATGCAGATTTTCAAAATTTGCAAGCACCACCAACGGACCGTAGGTTGACCCACGGACCGTAGGTGGGGTCCGTGGTTGGCCACCTGCAACTCCCTCCCCAAAAACCCAGAAAATCCAGCTAAGTCTTGACCTACGCAGGACCTACGGACCGTAGGTTAGACCACGGTCTGTGGTTCAGGCCGTAGTTCAGACCCCCCAGATCCTAGTCTCTAAAGCCAATCACGATTAACCAGGATGGATCGTAGGTTAGTCGATGGTCCATTGGTCAGGCCCACCGTTGACCCCGACAACTTTTAAGTTAGGGGTTGTTTGGTCTTTTCCCCTATGCGTTAGACACCTAAACTACGTCGATTAACCCCTAAACTACGTCGATTAACCCCTAAACTACGTTGATTTGGTCAGTTTAAGCCTAGTAACTTAATCAGAACTTACCCTAAGCGATTCATTCACCAAAATTCGATCAAACTAGAGCAAAAAACGAAGAAGAAGTCGACCAAACCCTCTACATGAACGCAACATGTTTTCTTCAGTTCCAGCCTCGAAATCGAAAGATTTCTCCGTAGAATTCGTCAGCAGGTATGTGGTATTTCACTGGTGGATTCCTTTCATCCACTAGGTCCCTATATTTCAGTCAAAATCTTGATTCCCTAAATATTGTTTAGACCTAGGGTTTCTAGAACTTTAGATAATTGTTGTCATTTAGGTGTTAGGGTATTCCTAATCATATTATCATGTTTTCATAACAATGTTGCTTAGTTCCTTGCATGAAACTCAGAACCCTAGCGGTGTAGATTCGTTTAGTTCATGAATTACACTAGCTAGGACAGATATGCATGCCTCCGTTTTCAAATGTTTCATTATCAATACTTAATGTTTCATTTTCAGTTACCTTGTTAGAATATTGAGCTATCCAGTATATTTCAGTTATGTTGTATTGTACACATTTCCAGTTGGGATTAGGCTTAACACCGAGTTGGACTAGGGTCAGTCACCCTCATAGTCCCAGAACTACGTTCCCTCGTAGGCTTATAAGTCCCCTATGTGGAATTATATTTAGTGATCACGCCAGTCATGCCTTTATACTCCTGGCAAGGTATATTGGGCCCTTTCGATAGGGAGTATACATCGGACTCCATAGTTAGCTCACGTGGTTTTATGTCGGTTAATAGTAGCTCCCACAGTAAGACTCTAGTGCATTTGACTAGGTTATTCAGTTATATATCAGTATTCAGTTCAGCATGTCATGTACTTGGTCATTACATTCAGTTTAGTTCATATTCAGTATGTTTTAGTATATTTCAGCATGTTCATATTATATCATTGCTCAGTATGCTGGTTTAGTTATATATATATATTTGTTAGCTTTATCCTATCCTGCATGCTCAGTACCTTTCAAGTACTGACACATATTCTGCTCTACATCTTCCCGTGATGTAGGTTCAGGTCCTCAACATTCAAATCACGTGTAGATCGGTTCCCGATCCATTTCAGAAGTATCAGTGGTGAGTCCTCATTTTTCGAGGACGATAGACATGTTCTTTACATTTTGTCTTTCATTTTACTTTCAGTTTTTGCTAGAGTTAGCTGGGGCCATATCCCAACATCTCTAGTCAGTTAGAGGCTTATATTTCAGACATAGTTAGATTTAACTTTAGTTTTTGAGTAATAGTCTAGTGTTATTAACACTTATTCAGTATTTATATTTAGACAGTATTAGGTATTCCACGTCATTTTAGATTATCTCATGTTTTAAGCTTCCACACAATATTTCTTATCTCAGTTTATCTTAGTATGCTTATGATATGCCAACTCAGGGTTAGCTTGTGGTCATTCGTGATCCTAGGTACCGTGTTTACATCAAGATGGTAGCCTCAGGGAATGACAAACTTGGTATCAGAGCATTAGTTTTAGGAGTCCTAGGATGTCTGAAAAGCCACACTAAGTAGAGTCCCTTTCATGAGTGTGAAACGCGCCACACCTATGAGTGGGAGGCTACGAAGTGTTTTAGGAAAAAAACTTCACTTTCTTGTTATTCTTATCATGCGTGGTTATGATCACCTTTATTACTTGATGTTATGCGTTTCAAATTATGCCTTCTCATAGAGATTACACAAGGAATGCTAATTCCCGCAATGCTGACGCAGTTTCTGCAGTCCCAGACCATGAAGTTTCAAACGCAGAGTTTCAGAATGCTATCCAGCTTTTGGCCTAGAGTGTATCTAATTCAAACAACCAATAGGTTCTAGTTCCTGCAAATTCTAGTGGTGGATTGGTGGCAGCTAGGGTCCCTGATTTTGTTAGGATGAATACGCCTAAGTTTCTAGGGTCGCATGTTGGTGAAGACCCCCAGAACTTTATTAATGTGGTCAAGAAGATCTTTGGAGTGATGCAAGTGATTGTAAATGATAGGGTAGAGTTGGCGTCCTACCAGCTTAAGGATGTGGCTCACATATGGTTCACGTAGTGGAAAGAAAACAGGGGTGAGAATGCAGTTCTTGTGACTTGGGAGTGTTTTATGAATTTGAGGCAAGGTTCTATGTCAGTCCAAGAGTACGGACTTAAGTTCACCCAGCTCTCCAGGTATGCTCCACATATGGTTGCCGATCCCAGGGAACAAATGAGTAAGTTCCTATTTGGGGTATCTGACTTGGTGAAGATAGAGTGCAGAAATGCTATGCTGTTGGAGGATATGAGTATCACTAGGCTCATGACTCATGCTCAGCAGGTTGAGGGGGATAATCTTAGGTAACAGGCTAAGGATAACAAAAAGGCTAGAACAGGGAACTATGAGTACTCTCAGCAGAAATTGGGTGGTGGAAATCGCTCGCAATTTCAGAAAAGGTCTTCAACTCTAGCACTTTCATCAGCTAGTGCTCCATCCCCCAAGTTTCGACAGGATAAAAAAGGTACGACATCAGGTTCTAAGTCTCAAGGGAGTGTTTCAGGTAACAAAACCTATCCAACTTGTCCAAAGTGTGGTAAGAACCATCCGAGCGAGTGTCTTGCAGGAAAGGACAGATGTTTTGGATTTGGTCAGACTGGCCACAGGTTGAGGGATTGCCTTTCTTCTAAATAGGGACAAAGAGGTAACAATAGTAGGGCTCAGTCTACAACTTCAACAACACCAGAAGGTCACCCAACTTTGCAGGGTACTTCATCTGGTACAAGTGGCGGTCAATATCAGAACAGGTTGTATGCTCTTCAGGATCGCCAGGACTCGGAAGATTTTCCTGATGTGGTTACTGGTACGTTACGAGTCTTTCATTTAGATGTCTATGCTTTGTTAGATCGAGGGGCTACTCTTTCCTTTGTAACTCCATATATAGTAGTGAACTTCGGTGTCAGTCCAGAAACTCTCTTAGAATCCTTCTCAGTCTTTACACCAGTTGGTGACCCAGTTATAGCTAGACGAGTATACATAAATTGTTTATCAAAGTCTCTCAGAAAGTCACCTCAGCAGATCTTGTAGAGTTAGAAATTGTAGACTTTGATCTCATTCTAGGCATGGATTGGTTACTTTCCTGTTATGCGTCAATCGATTGTAGAACTAGAATCGTTCATTTCCAGTTTCCAACGAACCTGTCTTAGAATGGGAGGGTAGTAGCTCAGTGCCTATGGGTCGATTCATTTCCTACCTTAAGACCAGAAAGATGATTTCCAAGGGGTACATCTATCATCTTGTTCGGGTTAAGGATTCAAACTCCAAAACCCTAACTCTTGAGTCAGTTCTAGTAGTAAATGAGTTTCCCAAAGTGTTTCCAGAAGATCTTCTCGGAATTCCTCCCGAAAGGGAAATAAACTTTGGAATTAATCTCCTTCTAGATACCCAGCCTATTTCGATTCCTCCTTACAAAATGGCTCCAACTGAATTGAAAGAGCAGTTGAAAGACCTTCTAGATAAGGGCTTAATCAGACCCAGTATTTCCCCATGGGGTGTACTAATGTTGTTTGTGAAAAAGAAAGATGGTTCTCTCAGGATGTGCATTGACTATCGGTAGTTGAACAAAGTCACAACCAAGAATAAGTACCCCATTCCCAGGATTGATGACTTGTTCGACCAACTTCAGGGTGCTAGTCATTTTTCGAAAATAGACCTCAGATCCGGTTATCATCAGCTCAGATTCAGAGATAGTGACATCCCAAAAAAAAATCTTCAGAACTCGGTATGGTCATTATGAATTTGTAGTTATGTCTTTTGGACTAACCAATGCTTCTGCAGCTTTCATGGATTTGATGAACATGTTGTTCAAGTAGTATTTGGACTTGTTCGTTATCGTCTTTATTGATGATATCCTCATTTACTCTAGGAATAAGGAAGAGCATGCGACTCATTTGAGGGTGGTCCTGCAAACTCTCAAAGATCGCCAGTTATTCGCTAAGTTTAGCAAATGTCAGTTTTGGTTACAATCAATTTCTTTCCTTGGTCATATAGTGTCTAGCGAAGGGATCTGAGTGGATTATCAGAAAATAGAGGCAGTAAAGCAATGGCTCAGACCCACCTCTCCTACAGATATAATAAGTTTCTCAGGTTTAGCTGGTTACTATAGAAGGTTTGTGGAAGGATTTCCATCCCTAACTTCTCCATTGACTATGTTGACTCAGAACTCAAACTCATAACATTCTCCTCAAGAACTCATCAAATCCCATTATTAAATATTTAAGAATGAAACTTCAGGAAACTCATCAAGAACCTCAATACATGGATTATCATGGATGAAATTAACTCAAGAAACTCATGATTGGCGTGAGGGTGAATGAACCCATAACTATGAAGCTTACATACCTCGTAAATATCAAATCCTTGGCGGAATTCCTCGAAGAATGCAAGAACCTTGAACAAACGCTTCAACTTCTCCTTTCTTTCTCTTCTTGAACTTCTCTCTGAAACCCTAAGCGTGTTTAGGAATTTTTAAAAATGATCGAAGTCAGTTTAGACCCCTAAAATATTACTAAAAATGTGTTAGGCTAGTGGGATTAAGGAAAAGACCAAAATACCCCTCTTTAATTCAGATGAACTTTCCTTAATCAGAAAGGCTGAACTCAAACGGGTATATCTCCTTTATCCGAACTCTAAATTTAGCAAACTCGGTGGCGTTGGAAAGATGACTCAAAGATATTTCATTTGATACATTATAGGCCACCTAACTTATCCCGTAGTGAAATTTATATTCGTTGAATCTGACCCAAAACTCACAATTGAAGACTAACTTGCACAAATCTTAAATTAGCTCTTTCCAATTTAGTTCTTTCTAAAAATAGTCTTTCTAAGACCGATATGTTACAATATCTCCCTGTTGGGAACATTCGTCTTTGAATGAGGTCACTCTAAATAGACTAAGGTTGGCAACATCTAACACACAACTCAAACACCCAACATGCAAATTAACACAACATAACATATTATTTTTAAGAGTGTTTTACAAAAAGTCATTACCTTGGTCTGGAATTTCTTTGTAAGTAAATATATGTGGGTATCTCTTCTTCATATCCTCCTCAACCTCCCAAGTACCTTCCTTAACAACTGATTCATCCATAAAACCTTGACTAATGCGGCCTCCTTGGTTCTCAACTTGCGCACCTGACGATCAAGTATCTCCTCATAAGATAGGTTGTCCTTCATACCAATATTCTCAGTAGGTATAATAATTGAAGGATCACCCATACACTTCTTTAACATTGAAATGTGAAATAGTAGATGGACTGTTTCTAACTCTAGCGGTAGCTCCAACTCATAGCCTACATTGCCAATCCTCTTGGATATTCTATAAGGACCAATATACCGGGGACTAAGCTTCCCATTATGTCCAAACCTCATAACACCCTTCACGGGTGAAACCTTCAAATAAACTCAATTGTCCACCTCAAACTCCAAGTCTCTTCTCCTAACATCGGTATAAGATTTCTGACGACTTTGCACTGTTTTCAACCTATCTTAAATGATCTCCACTTTCTCCATATCTTGATGAACCAATTTTGGTCCTATCAACCCAACTTCACAACTTTCAAACCATCCAATAGGATATCTACATCTTCTCCATAAAGAGCCTCATAAGGAGCCATTTAGATGCTAGAGTGATAACTGTTGTTGTAAGCAAACTCAATGAGAGGTAAGTGATCATCCCAATTACCCTTGAAATTGATCACACATGTAACACCCCGACTTTTTGAAACGTCTAAATTAACTTGTACCTTCGTGGAAAGACAAAGAGGGTGAGTAATAAATGAAGAATGATATGGTATGTCATATTTTAAGTGTTCAAGGGTTGTATCTCATGTTTTGAAGTTAGGTAAGTCACAAAATAAAAGTTGACAAAAGTTATCATAAGTTCCTTTTTAAAGATTTCTCTGAACTTTGTGTCAAATGTCTCAGAGGTTTTCTCCCAATCTATAAATATTTATGGAGCCCACAAACCATCAAATCAAAGGTCTACGATTTTAGTTTTCAATGCATCAAACCATTTGCTCATACAACTTTAGAATAGAGAGATATTTACATTTTTGCGAGACTGCATAAGCAGGCACTTGAGGTGGGTCCCCTAGGTCGGTGGAACTTTTTATATATCCTCTTCTTCGACTTTTCTTCATTTTTTTCAGTGAATAACCAGAAAACATAGAAAACCCACTTCTAGGATCAACCAAATTATAGATTTTCTTGACCTAAGTCCTTGACGAAAGTTGTTCTACGCATTGAGCTCATCATCATGGTATAATTCTTTTTATTGATTTCATAGCATATCATACTTTGGTGTTGGGACATCAAGGGTTTGGACATATTTTAAGGTTTTGAGGTGTATTACAAACTTAAGATCAAGGTAAGACCCTTCTTTCATCGACTTTAGCTTTGATAAGCTGCAAATAGCAATTTGAGATGAAAATACATATATTTTATCGGATTATCGTGGTATATTCTATTCTTATGTGTTGATTATGGTCCTGCCTTGTTGTAGTATTAAGGGGGTTATGAGTAAAAGTCGTTAGGCCACGTGAATTCAGCGAAAAATGTATGTTAAGGATATTCCCTTCTTACGACATGTTTCCTTAAAGCTTAGGAGCAATGTAATTGGGTTGTTATCCTTGTTATACTTGTAGCCATTATTGTTGATTGTTGGCTGCTCGAGTGGATATAATCCTCCCTTGTCGGGATTCTTATTCAGTTGGTAGCGTCCCTATGTTGGACACGACTTAGAAGCTATTCGTATAGGTTACTTATAGCTAAATTGCTCGCTTTTAGCCTATTGGATTGTTATTATTTCCTTTGGGGCAAATGTGGTTAGCTGCAGGAATGTGATCTATGACTAAAAGGGCTATGTTCTGCCTACGGGGTTATATTGATGCCTAGAAGAGCTATAAGTTGCCTACAGGGCTATATTGATGCCTATAAGGGCTATGAGTAGCCTACGGGGTAATCTTGATGCAAAAGAAGGCTATGTGTTGCCTATAGGGCCATGTTGTTGACTAAGAGGGATATGAGTTGTCTATAAGCTATATTGATGCCTAAGAGAGCTATGTGCAGCCTACGGGGATATATTATTGCATAAGAGGGCTATGTGACTACTTACGGGGATAGGGGACTATCGATATGGGTATATAGACTGATTGTCACTTTATGGGCTTATGTGGGACTGGGTAGGTGGTCTTGTGTGATGTTTGTACCTACCGAGCTAATGGGGGCTTGGTTAGGTTGTTGTTTATTTATTTTTGATATGTTTAGATTTACGAGCAGGGAAGTACACTTATCTTATCCTTGATTTATTTATCATATTACTCCCAGTATGTTAGGATACCTGCTCATAGTCTATTGCCTTTCATACTTGGTATATTAGTTTGTACTGATTCCCCATTACCTGGGGTACTACATTCATGCCTGCAGCTCCCGACAGATGACCCAGTAGACCTCCTTAGCAGCAAGATTGACTTCTATCCGATTTGCTAGCCCCTTTACTTTGGAGCTGCCAATGTTGGGAGGTTTGTTAGCTTTTGTTGTTTATATTTTTATGGGTAAGCTGGGGCCCTGTCCCGCCAATATTTACTACTCTTAGAGGCTTGCAGACTAGTGTGTGGGGTGTATAGCTACATTATGGCCATGCTAGCCTAGGTTGTTGGTTTTCTGAAGCTTGTTAGTTATTTGATGTATTGTCGTGATATATATATGATTTAAGTGTTGGCATAGAGATCATGGTGGCCTCGACGACCCAATCAGGACTTATATGCTAGTTGGCTATTTCGTTATATGAACTCTTGGGAGTAGCTGTTTATTTTATAGATCTGTTGATAGGGGCCTTGCCGGCCGATGGCTTACTTTTAAGCCGAGATATACTTGTTTGTCTTCTTGATTGCGTGTGGCTGCCATGCGCTAGTAGCAAATGGTTCAGCAGGGTCGGCTCAAGCCTGAGTTTTGGCATTAGGATCCAATTGCCCCCTTGAGTTTTGGGCGTAACAACCCACGCCCTCAACATATCCTCTAAAGTCTAAATTGTGTGCTCTCTTTGACCATCAGTCTGAGGATGGAAAGCAGTACTCAAATTTACCTTCAAACCCAAACCTTTCTTGAAAGACTTCCAGAATTGTGCGGTGAAATGTGCACCTCTACCTGAAATGATGGACATCGGAACTCCATGAATTCTGACTAGCTCTTGACTATATAATCTGGCATAATCTTTTGTTGAATAGGTAGTCTTTACCGGCAAGAAATGGGCTGATTTAGTCATTCAATCTACAATCACCCAAATCAAATCATGCTGCCTTCGAGACCTCATCAACCCAGTATTGAAATCCATATGGATCATCTCCCACTTCCATTCCTAAAGATTTATGTTCTGAGCCATACCACTAGGGCTCTGGTACTCTACCTTAACTTGTTGGAAATTTGGGCACTTAACAACGAACCCTGAAATAAACCTCTTCATACTACTCCACCAATAGACTTCTCTCAAGTCACGATACATCTTCGTGGAACCAGGATGGATAGAGAATCTGGAGTTATGAGCTTTCTCCATGATCCTCTCTTGGAGTTCATCCACCTTTGGTACACACAATCTACTTTGATACCTCAATAAACCATATTCCCCTTGTTCAAAAGCCATCACTTTCTGCTCATGAACATTTTCCTTCAATTCAAGGAAAATAGGGTGTTGGTGTTGTTTCTCTTTCACTTTGGACATTGATGATAATTTAGCCCTATTCATCACCACTACTCCTCCTTCGTTGGAATCCATCAACCGAACTCCCAATCGTGCAAGTCTATGCATATCTTTGGCTAACTCTTTCTTGCCTTCCTCAACTACCCATAAACAATCTGCTCAAAGCATCAACAACAACATTAACCTTACCTGGGTGATAGAGAATACTCATGTCATAATCCTTGAGTAACTCCAACCACCTTCTCTGTCTGAGATTAAGCTCTTTTTGACTGAATACATTCTAAAGACTCTTGTGATCGGTGAACACATAAACATGAACACCACAGAGATAGTTGCACCATATTTTCAAAGCAAACACTACATTAGCCAACTTTAGATCATGGGTTGGGTAAATCTTCTCGTGAATCTTAAGCTGTCTGGAGGAATAATCTATAACCTTGCCATTCTACATCAATACACAACCAAGTCCAACTCTGGACGCATCAAAATACATAACAAAGCCTTGTGTACCCTCCGATAAGTCAACACTGGGGCTGTAGTTAATCATGCTTTCAATTCCTGAAAGCTTTTCTCAGAAGCTTCAAATCATTGAAACTTTGTTGTCTTCTGAGTCAACTTTATCAACGGGGATGAAATAGATGGGAACCCCTCAAAATCCTCCTTTAATAACCAGCCAATCCCAATAAACTCCTAATATCAGTTGCAGATGAGGGTCTCGTCTAGTTCTTTACTGACTCAAACTTCTGAGTGTCAATTCGAATTCCTTCACCATACACAATATGGCCTAAGAACGCCACTGACTCAAGCCAAAACTCACACTTGGAAAATTTGGCATACAACTCCTTATCCTTTAGAGTTTGAAGAACTACTTTGAGATGACTATCATGATCCTCCTCATTCCTCGAATAAATTAGAATGTCAGCAATGAATATGATAAAAAACATATTAAGAAAAGGCTTAAACACTCTATTCATAAGGTTTATAAACACTGCATGAGCATTAGTCAAACCAAAAGACATAACTAGAAACTCATAATGACCATAGAGGGTCATGAATGATGTCTTCGAGATGTCACTTTATCTTACTCTCAACTGATGATAGCCAAATCTGAGGTCTATCTTAGAAAAGCAAGTGGCCCCCTGAAGTTAATCGAATAGATCATCAATTCTCGGAAGAGGATACTTATTCTTGATAGTAACCTTGTTCAACTGACGGTAATCTATACACATTCTAAGAGAACCATCTTTCTTCCTAACAAATAAGATCGGAGCGCCCCAAGGTGAGACACTAGGTTGAATAAAACCTTTGTCAAGGAGATCTTTCAACTGCTCTTTTAATTCTTTCAACTCAGCTGGAGACATTTTATATGGTGGAGTAGAGATATGTCGAGTATAAGGAAGAATATCTATATCCAAGTCTATTTCTCTCTCAGGAGGGATTCTGGGAAGATCATCGGGAAAGACCTCTAGAAACTCTCTCACAACTGGAACTGACTGAATAGATGGTGTCTCAACACTAGAATCATTAACTTAGACTATGTGATAGATTTCCCCTTGGAAACTAACTTTCTTACCTTAAGGTACGAAATAAAATGACCCTTAGGCACTACTAAGCTATTCCTCCACTCAATAAAAGACTCATTAGGAAACTGGAACTTAACTACTCAAGTTCTACAATTGACTGAGGCATAACAAACATGAAGTCAGTCCATACCTAAAATAAGATCAAAGTCCATCATGTCTAGATCGACTAAGTCAACCATGGTGTCCTTGTGGTTGATAGAAATGGTACAATCACGATAAACTCTCTCAGCTAGAATAGACTCACCAACAGGTGTGGAAACACTGAAGGGCTCAAGAAGTTGCTCAGGAAGAATATCAAAATTCATAGCAATGTATGGAGTCACAAAAGATAGAGTTGAACCTAGATCAAGCAATGCATATACATCAAAAGTAAAGACTTTGATCATACTAGTGACAACATTCAGTGAATTCTCTTGCTTTTGGCGACTGGTAATAGCATACAAAAGATTTTCTCCTCCTCCTATCCCTGAAGTAGCTCTTCTAGGTGCATCTCTGTCTGGCGGAGCCACTGAAGAAAATTGGGCTCTGTTGCCCACATTACCATTTCCTTGCCTGTTCTTAAGGCACTCTCTCATGAAGTGATCTGTCGGACCACACTTGAAGCAACCATGGAGCCATCATGACACGCTCTTAGGTGGTTCTTACCACACTTAGCACATGTAGGAGTCTAGTGTGCCCCTTGTGCCACACTACCTTGAGACTGAGTAGGTCTAGCAATGAAGTTCTGCGAATTCTAATTCTAGAACTCACCTTTGTTCTTTGGCGCAGGTGCACTAGCAAATGATGGAGCATATCCGTTTGGCTTTTGTTGAAAAGATGATCGGTTCACATTACTCTTCTACTGCCCGGACTCATTTCCTGTTGTCTTAGCCTTCTTGTTCCGTAACTCTTATCTATCTCTCAGCTTGTCCTCCTCAACCTATTGCACATGGATCATACGTCTTTCTATGTCCAAGTGTATGTTCCCTATCAACATAGCAACCTTACCCTCTTTTCTTGACAGACGAGACAACCAAGACACAAATAAGCTCATTCCTCTCCTCATATCAGAAACCATCTCCAGAGCATAACAAAACAGTTGAGTGAACTTGAGGCTGTACTCATGCACACATGGATTCCTGCTTAAGAGTAAGGAATTCTCTTACCTTTGCCTCTCTCAGTTCACAGAGAAAAAAATACCCTATGAAGGCCTCTTCAAATACAGCCCAACTTACAATTGGTGCACCTTATGCTCTACTCTTCTTCAATTGATCGTACCAGACTCTAGCAACACCCTTCAGTTGATATGCAGCTAGTTCCATACGCTCAACATCTACAACATTCATCACCTCAAACACTTTCTGTAACCCTTCCACAAAGTTTTCTGGATCCTCAGTGACACTTGAACAAGTGAAGTCTGAAGGATTCATTCTTAAGAACTCACGGATCTTGGATGTATCAGTCACATCCAGTCGATTCCCTCTTTGTTTCCCAGCTTTATTGGTCACAACTTGACTCAACATCTGGATAGCATCGCGGAACTCAGTGTTAGTGACCTCTCCTTGGGTTGCACTTCTGGTGCTGGGTACCCCTTGATCCTGGGGATCAACATTTCTCCTAGCAGGACGACCTCGAATAGCTCTTTGTGGAGGCACAATCTGAAAGATACGTGCAAGAACGAATTAGAAAGAAACTTTCATATAGTTGAACTCTATCGCACAAAAAGAGTATGAAAGAAATGAGATAGTTCCTAAATGTCGCAGCCTCCTGATTATAGATATGGCGTGCATTGCACCGATAACTAAGAATCTATAGACACAACTTCATAGACACCCGAGGAATCTTGAACTCTTTTCTCTAATACCAAGTTTGCCACGTCCCGAGCCTACACCTTGGGTATAACAGACACTCGAGAACCATTGCTGGCCCTAATCGATTCCTTGGCCTGACTCAACTCTCAGTAGAAGACTTTCTCAATAATAGAAATCTTAAAAAAACTTAACTCATAAGCTATCATAAATAAAATAGTTTACTCAGTATACTCAAATGAACATAAGTGTTCAACTCATAGTCTTTAAAACATCACAAAGAAAATGGAAAAGACTCCTCAACTACTACTATCTATGAAGCCTCTAATGACAATGATGGAAGTCAGGACAAGACCCACGACATCCTAACGAACCTGAAAATTAAATGGGAATCCTTCGGAAGCAAAAAGGCTCACCATAATGACTCTGGAACTGCAAGTGGTATCAACGATGCGCCTGTTGATGACCCTGAACTCCTGTATCTGCATCATCAAAGATGGAGGCCAAATAGCGTCAGTACATGGAATGTATAAGTATGCAAGGGGAACTCTAAAGAATAAACACGAGCTTGACCTGATAAAAAAGAAGAACATACTCACCTCATTTCAACTCAACTCAACTCAACTTAAGGATACATAAACTCAGAAATATAAGAGCAACAATAGAGATGAATTATAAAGAAAGATTTTAAAATAGTAGATAATAACTCAATGTATTTAAAAATACAATAATAACTCTTTACTCTTATTTGGGAGATTCTCTAAACGACAACTATCACTATGAGCTATGTGATGATACAACATCTCTCCCACGCTGCCAGAACTATCTTACACCTTGTTGGAGTATAATACATCCCCAACTAAGTGGATCGACTAAGCTATGCTAAAGAAGAAATAAGGAATCATCTAAAAAGTATGACCCTTTACCCATATTGGCATACATAGTTTATGAGGACTCTGAGTTGTCTGAACTCGTCCCCATATTGGTGCTCAATACTACTGCCAATAATATAAATCATGCTCATATGTTTAAAAACATTTCATCATCCTCAAACTTTGAGATTATTACTCAAAAAGTTCTCTTCAAAGAGATTATACTCAAAACTCCTCATGAACTCATTTGGAAATCAAAGTTTCCTCTCATTTTAAATGTAAAAAAATTTACTCTTGGGAATACTTAGTTCCCATATATTCATTTTGAAAAATGAAACTCAACTATTCTCATCCTCATACTCAAGTACTCAAGTCTTAAACAAGTTTTAAAAGTTTGTAAAAAGACTTCTTTAAATGACTTGAAAGGTTCTCTCAAACTTGACTCTAAATCTTTTCTTGAATTTGAAATGTGAATTCAAGAGTTATGATTCATGATATATGTGATCTCTTGAGGATTAATGAAGGTTTAAATAGTAAGGATTAAGAAAGGAATGAAAGCTCGACTCAAAGGAACAAGTATGAATCAAAGAACGGAAGAAAAAGTGTGCTGACGCTTCTGGCGCATCCCTGGCGCGCCGCGCCATCCCTCCAATTACTGGGGCTGGTTTGTGGCGTCCTGCAGACGCAGGGCGCCAGCCCTCCTGGCGCATCTTGGGTGCGCCATCCCAGAACATTCTGACAAATTTTCCTTCTCGATTTATAGCTCTAATTCACCTAGAATCGATTGATTTCTCTCAAACTCCCTTAGATTTGAATACCCAACATAAGTAAACGAAAATCTACTAAAAAAACTCTTAAACTCATAACATTCTCCTCAAGAACTCATCAAATCCCATTATTAAATATTTAAGAACGAAACTTCAAGAAACTCATCAAGAACCTCAATACACGGATTATCATGGTCGAAATTAACTCAAGAAACTCATGATTGGCGTTAGAGTGAAGGAACCCATCACAATGAAATCTTACATGCCTCGTAAGGATCAAATCCTTGGAGAAATTCCTTGAAGATTGCAAGAACCTTGAACGTACGCTTGAACTTCTCCTTTCTTTCTCCTTTTGAACTTCTCTATAAAACCCTTAGCGTGTTTAGGAATTGTGAAAATGACCCCTATAATATTACTAAAAATGAGTTAGGCTAGTGGGGTAAGGAAAAGACCAAAATACCCCTCTTTAATTCAGATGAACTTTCCTTAATTAGAATGGCTGAACTCAAATGGGCATATCTGCCTCATCCGAACTTGAAATTTAGAAAACTTGATGGCGTTGGAAAGAGGACTCAATGATATTTCATTTGATACCTTATAGGCCATCTAACGTATCTTGTACTGAAAGTTATGGCGGTTTGAAGTTGACCCAAAACTCACAATTGAAGACTAACTTGCACAAATCTCAAATTAGCTCTTTCCAATTTAGTTCTTTTTAAAAATAGCTCTTTCTAAGACCGAGGTGTTACATAAGTAATCCCAAGTGTAATACTTTTACATTTAAAATGAGAGAAATACTGATTTCTAAATGAGGTTTTGAGCATTATATCTTTTAAGAGAAATCCTTTGAGTAATTATCTCAAATTGAGGAATAGTAATGTTTTAAACCTATGAGCATGAGTTATATATTATTTGGAGTAGTATTGAGCACCGATATGGGATGAGTTCAGACAACTCAAAATTCTCATAAACCATGTATGCCAAATTGGATAAAGGGTTATACTTTTTAGATGATTCCTTATTGCTTTTAAGCATAGCTTAGTGGATCCACTTAGTTGAGGTTTTAGATACCTTGGCAAGGTATTAGACAGTTCTGGTAGCGTGGGTGAGACGTTGTATCATCATGTAGCTTATAGTGATGGTTGTGAATTAGAGAATCTCCCAAATAAGGGTCAAAATAGTTTATTATTGATTTTTTTTTTATATTTTGAGTTATTATCTACTATTTTAAAGGATTTATATGTTGCATCTTATTATCATTGCTTTCATAGTGAGTTGAGTTGAGTTGAGTTTGAGTGAGGTGAGTATGTCTTCCCTTTTCTATCAGTTCAGCTTTATATATATGTTTCTTTTTTCCCATTACATGTTCATACATTCAATGTATAGATATCATTCGGCCTGCATCCTTTCATGATGCAGATACAAGTGTCCAGGGTCATCAACCAACACTTTGTTGATCCCATCAAATTCCAGCTAAGCCTTGGGGTGCCTCCTTTCTTCTAAAGGGTTCCATACCTAGGTTTTAGTTTATTAGGAGGTCGTGGATCTTTTCCCAACTTCCCTCACAATATATAGAGGCTTCATAGATAGTAGTAGTTGAGGAGTCTTTTCCCATTTCCCTTGTTGATGGTCCTTTGAGGCTTTGAGTTAATTACTTATGCTTGCTTAAGTATTTTCAAACATTTATAGAGTTAAACTATTTTGAGACTATATGAGTTAAGTTTGGTATTTGGAGTCTTCATTTTTCTTGAGTAAGTCTTTCACTTAGTAATTGAGCCAGGCCGAGGGTTCCCTTGGGGACCAACAATGGTACTTGAATGCCAGTCACGTCCAGGGTGTAGGCTCGGGGTGTGCACATGATTAGTCATATGATTAAATGAGAAAAAATTTATGTGTAATGGTATGTAATGCATTGATTAATTTGATGTAAATATTTATCTAGTACGGACAAACTTTTACCTCTTAAAAGATATAATCCCCTATTTCTATTCATATATTTTATTATTGAGTTGGTAAATTAGAGGTGAAATATATTTCTCATACAATCCTCTTATTCTAAGCTTGTATTTGGACATGTGATATAATGTCTTTATTTTAAATTAATATCTGGACATGCGATTTGAGATCAAATTCTAAAAAAAAGTATGATTTGAAATTTCAAATAGTGATTTTATTTTTTTTCAAATTGCAATGGTACTTGACCTATAAGTTTATATTTTGCAAATCATCATTTTGAATTACGCAAAAAGGGACTCATGCTCGGTGTGAAGAGATTATTCGTACCATGTGAAAGTATTATATTAAAAAATAACTAATTACTATTGTTGTTGACTAGTGAATCATTATAAAATTAAGTATATTTGAAATTAGTTTGTAATCACAAAATATTTATTTATAAAAAAAAAAGACATGGAGATATGCGATTTATCGATATGACACCTTAGAATATTTCAATATCAAATCATGATTTTATATCGTTTGTCCAAACCGGCCCTAAAAATATTTACTTCAATATAGTATGCATGTTAATTTAATAATAACTTTAAAAATAACAAATCAGAGTTGAGTCCACACTGATTGATCATGGTTATTACATCTACTGATTTGATGTTATATATATATATATTGGGAATACAATTGTTTTCCCTTTAATTATATTTATTTATTTTTATGGATGTTATTTTATATGTTCTGATACCATACTGAATTGAGTGAGTATCTCATCTAAATGTTTAAACTGTTAAAAAAACTTTTTATCTATTTAATCGCACTCTCACGCACTACTATAAGTAAGTCTAATTCTTTACTAAACTAAGCTTGAAAATGAAATAATTAAAGATCCAGCTGACTAAACTTTGTCATTATTTATGAAAGTAATGGCAATAAAAACATTCACGTATTAGGACATAGGACAAACAAACTCAAATATAATATGCCATCATACATCTTTTCAAAATATAGAAAAAAAATTGAACTAAACTTATACTTTAAAGTAGATTTTTGGGAAAAAATATTTTTATTACTTAGAAATTCAATTTATGGATTTCTGTATATACAATCTGTAACATCCCACCTTAGAAAGAACTAGAATTAGAAAGAACTATTCTTGGAAAGAGTAAATTTGGAAATTTTAGCAAGTTATGCTAAGTATGAGTTTTGGGTCAACTTCAAATGACCATAACTTTCAGTACATGATGAGTTAGGTGGCCTATGAGATATCAAATGAAAGGACTTGGAATCCTCTTTCCAACGCCACCAAGTTTGCTACATTCCGAACTCGTATGAGGGAAATATGCTTGTTTGAAGTCGGGGTATCCATTTAAGGAAAGTTACCCGGATTTAAGAGGGGTATTTTAGTCTTTTTCTTACCCTATAAGATTTATTCTGTTTTTAGTAATTAATTAGGGGGCTAAACTGATTTGGTTCAGTTTATGCAATCAAAATTCACGCTGGGGTTTTGGAAAAAGGTTCAAGAAGAGAAAAGAGGAGATTTCATCAAGTTCTTGAGGTTTCGTTGCCGATTTCGCCAAGGGTTTGATCCCTAAAGAGGTATGTGAGTTCACATAGTGTTAGGTTCGTTCACCGACATGCCAATCATGTTAATTTCAACATAAAATTCGTTCTAGAAAGTTTAAGGTTTGATGTTCTTGATTAGCGTTCTTGAACTTGCTTTCGTTCTTCTATTAGGAGGGGATTGATGAGTTCTTGAGGAAGTCGTATCAATTTTAAGAGTTATTTTGAATAGATTCTTGTGCACATGTATTGGGTACCTGAATCTAAAGATAAATTGAGAAAAAGAATCAAATTTAGTCGAATTAAGATCAGAAAACAAGTTGAAAAATTCGTCGGATTGACCTGGGGAGGGGCTGGCGCGGCGCGCCTTAGATGCACCAAAGGGTCTGGGGCGGCGTGCCAGCAGTGTGCCAAAATGTGCCCTTTGAACTTTAGGGATTGGCACCTTGCGCCAGGGTCGCCTACCCCTACCTATTTTTCGTTGTTTAGCCTATCTGAGTCCTTCTAAAGTGTACTATCAATTCCTATTGATTCTAACTACTCTAAAGTACTTCTAAAAAAATAGATATCATTCATAAACATGAATCATAACCCTTAAATCCATAATTCAAATTCAAGCTAGAGTTGAGAGTCAATTCTTAAGAGTTCTTCGAGTAATTTTAAGAGGTCGTTAGCAATTGTTTTACAACTTGTTTTAAATGACTTGAACACAGAGTTGAGAAGAGTAGAGTGAGTTAATTTTATTTAAAATGATATATGAGAACTAAGTATTTCCAAAGAGTAAATGTCTTTACATTTAAGATAAGATGAAACACTGTTTTGCAAAAGAGTTTTATGAGCAGTTCTGAGTACCATCTCTTTTAAGAGATATATTTTGAGTAATAATCTTAAAAGATAGAGAGAGTTATGTTTTTAAACATATGAGCTAGTTATATTTTTGGAGTAGTATTGAGCGCCGATATGGGGTGAGTTCAGATAACTTAAAGTCTCCATAAACAATGTAGCCAACATGGGTAGAAAAGGTCATACTTTTTAGATGATTCCTTAATGCTTTTCAGCATAGACTAGTGGATCCACATAGTTGAGTAGTGCTATACCCCGACAAAGTATAGGACAGTTCTGGCAGCGTGGGCGAGACTCTGTATCAACACATAGATCATAGTGATGGTTGTCGGTAATAGAATCTCCCAAACAGAGTTTATTTTTGTACTTTTATATACAACTGAGATATTATTCTATTTTCCAATACTTCGTGATGTTATCTACTTTTTCAAATGGTTTATATAAACTGCATCTTTCTTGTTGTTTTATTTCTGCATTGAGTTGAGTATCCTTGAGTTGCGTAGAGACAAGGTAAGTGTTTCTTTCAGATTCCAGTTCAAGCTAGTGTCTTGTTTATATTTCCCCTCACATGCTCGTACATTCCATGTACTGACGTCATTTTTCCTGCATTTTTTATGATGCGGATACATGCAACGAGGATCAACATCCAGTGACTCGTTGATCCTGTTGAGCTTCAGAGTTGTTGGTGAGCCTCCTTGCTTCTGGAGGATCTCTATCTTTGTTTTATCATTTCATCTTTATTATGAGGATAATTGGATGTCTTGTCCCGACATCTCTCATAGTATTAGATGCTTCATAGATTGATAGATATTAGTTCATTAGTCTTGTTCGATTCAGTTGTTTTGTTATAAGACTTGAGTTGCCTCATTGGCCAATTGAATGTTTCCTTTACAACATTCTAAGTTTATTACATGAGTTTATCTTTGAATTCTCTTATATGTTGACTAAAGTCTTCCGCTGAGTAGTAAGCCAGGCCAAGGGTTTCCTTGGGGCAAGCAATGATTCTCGAGTGCCAATCCTGCCCATGTTGTAGGTTCGGGGAGTGACAAACTTGGTATCAGAGCCCAGAGTTCGAGAGTCCTGGGGAGTCTATAAAATCATGTCATTAGAGTTCTAGTTATCGGTCTGAAGCGTGCCACATCATTCAGGATCCTCAGTGACACTTGAACCAGTGAAGCTTGGAGGAGTCATCCTTAAGAACTCACAGATCCTAGAAGTATCAGCCACTTCCTATTGATTCTCTCTTTGTTGGCCAACTTGATTGGCCACCACTTGACTCAACATCCGGATAGCATCCCAAAACTCAGCATTAGTGACCTCTCCTTGACGTTGCACTCCTGGTACATTAGGTACCCTTGATCCTCAACATTACTTCTAGAAGGATGAACTCAGACAACTCTTTGTGGAGTCATGATTTGAAAGATACGGAAGCAAGAGTTAGAAAGAAACTTTTATACAGATGAACTCTATCGCACGAAATAAGTATGTAAGATGAGTTTGTTCGTTGCTGGGTTGTCTCGTCTTTCAAGAAAAGAGGGAAAGACAGCTATGTTGATAGGAGATATAGACATAGCAAGGCAGATGATCCTTGTGTAGCATGTTAAAGAGGATATGCCGAGGGATAGAGAAGAGTTTAGGAACAAAAAGGCTAATTTATCGGGGAATGAGTCCGGGCAGCAGAAGAGTAATGCGAACCGGTCTTATTTTCACCAAAAACTATAGGGACCAACTCCATTGTTTGCTAGTGCACCTACACCAAGGAATAGAGGTGAGTTCAAGAATCAGAATTCATAAAATTTCAGAGGTAGACCTGCACACTCTTAAGGTAGTATAGCATAATGAGGTAATTGGAAACTTACATGTGCTAAGTGTTGTAGGAACCACCTAAGGGGGTGTCGTGATGGCTCCATTGGTTGTTTCAAGTGTGGTCAAAATGGTCACTTTATGAAAGAGTGCCCTAAGAACAGGCAAGGTAATGGCAATGGGGGTAATAGAGCCCAATCTTCTTCAGTCGCTCCACCTGATAGAGCTGCACTTAGTGGAGCTACTTTAGGGACATGTGGAGGAGTAAACCGTCTTTATTCTATCACTTGTCGCCAAGAGCTAGAGAATTCTCCATATTTTGTCACTGGTATGATCAAAGTCTTTAATACTGATGTTTATTCTTTGCTAGATCCAGGACCGAGTCTATCTTTTGTGACTCCTTATGTTGTGATGAATTTTGATGTTCTTCCTGAGAAACTTCTTGAGCCTTTAGTGTTTCTACACTTGTTGGTGAGTCTATTCTAGCCGAGAGAGTCTACCGTTATTGTACCAGTTTCGCCAATCACAAGATCACCATGGATGACTTAGTCAAGTTAGACATGGTAGATTTTGATGTTATTCTAGGTATGGACTGGCTTCATGCCTGTTATGCCTCAATTGATCGTAGAACTCGAGTAGTTAAGTTCTTATTTCTTAATGAGCCAGTTATTGAGTGGATGAGTAGTTCAGCAGTGCCTAAGGGTTATTTTATTTCGTACCTTAAGGCGGGAAAGTTAGTTTCCAAGGGTTGTGTCTATCTCTTAGTCCGAGTTAATGACTCTGGTGTTAAGACACCACCCATTCAGTCAGTTCCAGTTGTCAGAGAGTTTCCAGAGGTCTTTCCAAAAAATCTTCTCGGAGCCCCTCATGAGAGAGAACTGGACTTTGGTATAGATATTCTTCCCAATACTCGTCCTATCTCAATTCCTCCATATACAATGGCACCAGCAGAGTTGAAAGAGTTAAAAGACCAATTGAAAGATCTCTTTGATAAAGGTTTTATTCGACTAAGTGTCTCACCTTGGGGTGCTCCATTCTTATTTGTGAGAAAAAAAGATGGTTCTCTTTGATTGTGCATAGATTAGTGTCAGTTGAACGAGGTTACTGTTAAGAATAAGTATCCGCTTTGGAGAATTGATGATCTCTTCGATCAACTTCAGGGTACCACTTGGTTTTCTAAGATAGACCTCATATCTGGCTATCATCAGTTGAGAGTAAGAGAAAGTGATATCCCTAAGACAACATTAAGGGCCCGCTATGGTCATTGTGAGTTTCTGGTCATGTCGTTTGGTTTGACTAATGCGCCTGCAGCGTTCATGGACCTTATGAACAGAGTATTCAAGCCTTATTTAGATATGTTTGTTATTGTTTTAATTGATGACATTCTAATCTATTCGTGGAATAAGGAAGATCATGCTAGTCATCTCAGAGTAGTTCTCCAAACTCTCAAGGATAGAGAGTTGTATGCTAAATTCTCTAAGTGTGAATTTAGGCTTGAGTCTGTGGAATTCTTTGGCCATATTATTTCCAGTGATGGGATTAGAGTAGACAGTTAGAAGAGAGAGGCAGTGTATAACTGGCGTAGACCCACGTCTCTAACTGATATTAAGAGTTTCTTGGGATTGGCTGGCTATTATAGAAGGTTTGTCGAGGGGTTTTCATCTATTTCATACCCATTGACTAAGTTGACTAAAAAAATAGTTAAGTTTAAATGGCCTGAAGCTTATGAGAAAAGCTTTCAGGAATTGAAAAAACGATTGACTACTGCCCCAGTATTGACCTTACTAGAAGGTACACACGATTTTGTGGTATATTGTGATGCGTCCAGAGTCGGATTGGGTTGTGCGTTAATGCAGAATGGCAAGGTTATAACTTATGCCTCCAGACAACTTAAGATTAACAAGAGGAATTACCCAACCCATGATCTAGAGTTTGCTGCGGTAGTATTCGCTTTGAAAATATGGCATCACTATCTTTATGTTGTTCATGTTGATGTGTTCACCGATCACAAGATTCTTCAGTATGTGCTTAGTCAGAAAGAGCTTAATCTCAGATGGAGGAAGTGGTTGGAGTTACTTAAGGATGTTGACATGAGTATTCTCTATCACTCGGGTAAAGCTAATGTCGTTACTGATGCCTTGAGCAGTTAGTCTATGGGTAGTACTGCCCATTTTGAGGAAGACAAGAAAAAGTTAGCTAAAGATGTGTACAGACTTGTGCGATTGGGAGTTCGTTTAATGGATTCCAATGAAGGAGGAGTGGTGGTGATGAATGGGGCCGAATCGTCGCTATTGTCAGAAGTGAAAGAGAAACAAGACCAAGATCTTATTTTGCTTGAATTAAAAGCAAATGTTCATAAGAAAAAAGTGATGGCTTTTGAACAAGTGGGAGATGGTGTATTGAGATATTAAGGTAGATTGTGTGTACCAACGGTGGATGAACTCCAAGAGAGGATCATGGAGGAAGCTTATAGCTCTAGATATTCTATCCATCCGGGTTCCAAAAAGATGTATTGCGACTTGAGAGAAGTCTATTGGTGGAGTAGCATGAAGAAGGGTACTGCAAAGTTCATTGCTATGTGTCCGAATTGCCAATAAGTAAAGGTAGAGCAGCAGAGGCCCGGTGGTATGGCCCAGAATATAGATCTTCCTGAATGGAAGTGAGATATGATATGGATTTCATTACAGGTTTACCACGGTCTCGCAGCAACATGATTCAATTTGGGTGATTGTAGATCGAATGACTTAATCAGCCCATTTCTTATCGGTAAAGATTACCCATTCAGCTGAATATTATGCTAAGTTATATATTCAATAGGTAGTCAAACTTTATGGAGTTCTGGTGTCCATCATTTCAGATAGAGGTGTGCAATTCACCGTGCAATTTTAGAAGTCGTTCTAGAAAGGTTTGGGAATTTGAGTACTACTTTTCATCCTTAGACTGATGGTCAAGTAGAGTGCACTATTCAGACTTAAGAAGATATGTGGAGGGCTTGTGTGATTGATTTCAAAGGTAATTGGGATGATCACCTACCTCTCATAGAGTTTGCTTACAACAATAGTTATCATTCTAGTATCCAGATGGCTCCTTATGAAGCTCTTTATGGGAGAAAATGTAGATCTCCTATTAGGTGGTTTGAGGTTGGTGAAGCTGGGTTGATAGGACCAGACTTAGTTCATGAAGCTATGGAGAAAGTGAAGGTTATTCAAGAGAGATTGAAAACAACATAGAGTCATCAGAAATCCTAAACATATGTTATGAGAAGAGACTTAGAGTTTGAAGTAGATGGTTGGGTTTATTTGAAGGTTTCACCCATGAAGTGTGTTATGAGATTTTTTAAGAAGGGGAAGCTTAGTCCCCGGTATATTGGTCCTTACAGGATATCCAAGAGGATCGATAACGTTGCTTATGAGTTAGAGCTACCGCAAGAGTTAGCAATGGTCCATCCGGTATTCCACATTTCAATGTTGAAGAAGTGTATGGGTGATCCTTCATTTATCATTCCGACTGAAGATATTGGTATTACAGATTGCTTATCTTATGAGGTGATTCTTGTTCAGATTCTAGATCGCCAGGTTTGTAAGTAAAGAACCAAGGAGGTAGCGTCAGACAAGGTTCTGTGGAGGAATAAATTTGTCGAGGAAGCTACTTGGGAAGCTGAAGAGGACATGAAGAAGAGATACCCACATCTCTTTGAGTCTGGAGAAATTCAAAATTAAGGTACTAATCCTTTTCTTGGCATTTATTTAAGTTGACTTGCGGTGTTATTTATTACATGTTGTGTGTTTGAGCTGAATGTTAGATGTTACACCCTTAGTCTACTTAGAGCGATCTCATTTGAGGATGAATGTTCTTAAGGGGGAGATATTGTAACATCCCGCCTTAGAAAGAACTAGAATTAGAAAGAACTATTTTTGGAAACAGTAAATTTGGAAATTTTGGCAAGTTATGATAAGTATGAGTTTTGGGTCAACTTCAAATGTTCATAACTTTCAGTACATTATGATTTAGGTGGACTATAAGATATAAACTGAAAGATCTTGGAATCCTCTTTCCAACTCCACCGAGTTTGCTAAATTTTGAGCTTGTATGAGGGAGATATATGCTCGTTTACAGTTGGGTTGTCCATTCAAGGAAAGTTACCCGGATTTAATAGGGGTATTTTTAGTCTTTTCCTTACCCTATCAAATTTATTCTGTTTTTAGTAATTAATTAGGGGTCTAAACTTATTTGGTTCAATTTACAAAATTAAAATTCACGCTAGGGTTTTGGAAAAAAGGTTCAAGAAGAGAAAAGAGGAGAAAAAGAAGATTTCCTCAAGTGCTTGAGGTTTCGTTGTGGATTTTGCCAAGGGTTTTATCCCTAAAGAAGAATGTGAGTTCACATAGCATTGTATTCATTCACCCACGCGCCAATCATGTTGATTTCTAAAGTGTACAATCACTTCCAATTGATTCTAACTACTCTAAACTACTTCTAAACATATAGAAATCATTCATAAACATGAATCATAACCCTTGAATCCATAATTCAAATTGAAGGTAGAGTTGAGAGTCAAGTCTTGAGAGTTCTTCGAGTCATTTTAAGAGGTCGTTCACAATTGTTTTATAACATGTTTTAAATGACTTGAACACAGAGTTTAGAAGAGTATAGTGAGTTCATTTTCTTTAAAATTATATATGGGAACTAAGTATTTCCCAAGAGTAAATGTCTTTCCGTTTAAGATGAGAGGAAACACCGTTTTCCGAAAGAGTTTTCATGAGCAGTTCTGAGTACCATCTCTTTTAAGAGATAGATTTTGAGTAATTATCTCAAACCACAGAGAGAGTTATGTTTTTAAACATATGAGCTAGTTACATTCTGGGAGTAGTATTGAGCATCGATATGGGGGCGAATTTAGATAACTCAAAGTCTCCATAAACCATAAAGCCAACATGGGTAGAAAGGGGTCATACTTTATAGATAATTCCTTAATTATTTTTAGCATAGACTAGTGGATCCACATAGTTGAGTAGTTCTATACCCATCAAAGTATAGGACAGTTCTGGCAGCGTGGGAGAGACATTGTATCATCACATAGCTCATAGTGATGGTTGTCGGTTAGAGAATCTCCCAAACAAAGTTTATTTTTGTATTTTTTATATATGATTGAGATATTATTGTATTTTCCAATACTTTGAGATGTTATCTACTATTTCAAATGCTTTATATAAACTGCATCTTTATTGTTGTTTTATTTCTACATTGAGTTGAGTATCCTTGAGTTGAGTAGAGACGAGGTAAGTGTTCCTTTTAGATTCCAGTTCAAGCTTATGTCTTGTTTAGATTCCCCTCACATGCTCGTACATTCCATGTACTAACACCATTTGGCCTACATCTTTTATGATGCTGATGCAGATACAAGTAACAAGGATCAGTTTCCAGTACCTCGTTGATCAAGTTGAGCTTCAGAGTTGTTGGTGAGCCTCCTTGCTTCCACAGAATCCCTATCTTTGTTTTAACATTTCAACTTTGTTATTAGGATGATCGGGGGTGTTATCCCGATATCCCTCATAGTATTAGAGGCTTCATAGATAGATAGATATTAGTTCATTAGTCTTGTTCATTTCAATTGTTTTGTTATAAGACTTGAGTTGCCTCACTGGCCAGTTGAATGTTTCCTTTACAATATTCTAAGTTTATTACATGAGTTTCTGTTTGAGTTCTTTTATATGTTGAATAAAGTCTTCCGCTGAGGAGTAAGCCAGGCCAAGGGTTCACTTGGGGATAACAATGGATCTCGAGTGCTAGTCCCGCCCTTGGTGTAGGTTTGGGGCGTGACAAACTTAGTATCAGAGGCCAAAGTTCAAGAGTCCTAGGGAGATTATAAAGCCGTGTATGTAGAGTCCTAGTTATCAATGTGAAGCACGCCACATCTATAATTAGGAGACTATAACATTTAGGAACTATCTCACTTATTTCATACTCATTTCGTGCAATAGTGTTTATTTTTATAAAAAATTCTTTCTAACTCTTGCTTGTGTGTATCTTTCAAATCATGCCTCCACGAAGAATTGTTTCTGGTCGTCCTGCTAGAAGGAATGTTGAGGATCAAGGCATACCTAATGCACCAGGAGTGCAACCCCAAGGAGAGGTCACTAATGCTGAGTTCCGGGATGCTATCCGGATGTTGAGTCAAGAGGTGGCCAATCAAGCTGGTCAACAAAGAGAGAATCGACAGAAAGTGGCTGATACTTCTAGGATTTGTGAGTTCTTAAGGATGATTCCTCAAAGCTTCATTGGTTCAAGTGTCACTGAGGATTTGGAAAACTTTGTTGAAGAGGTTCAGAAGGTTTTGGAGATTTATGTTGCTGATGCTGAGAGAGTGGAACTAGCTGCATACCAATCGAAGAATGTCCATATAATCTGGTTTAATCAATGGAAGAAGAATATAGCTGAAGGTGCACCACTTGTGAGTTGTGCTATGTTTGAGGAGGCCTTTTTTTGGGCATATCTTTCCCTGGGAATTGAGAGAAACAAAGGTACGAGAACTCCTTACTCTTAAGTAGGAATCTATGAGCGTGCACGAGTACAACCTTAAGTTCACCCAACTTTCCCAGTATGCTCTGGAGATGGTTGCTGACATGAGGTGCAAGATGAGTATGTTCATTGTTGGGTTGTCTTGTCTGTCAAGCAAAGAGGGCAAGGAAGCTATGTTGATAGGAGGTATGAACATAGCAAGGTTGATGATCCATGTGCAGCAGGTTGAGGAGGATAAGCTGAGGGATAGAGAAAAGTTTAGGAACAAGAAGGCTAAGACATCAGTGAATGAGTCCGGGCAGCAGAAGAGTAATGTCAATCTGTCTTATTTTCAATAGAAACAACATGGACCTACTCCATCTTCTGCTAGTGCACCTACACCAAGGAATAGAGGTGAGTTCATGATTTAGAATTCACAAAATTTCAGAGCTAGACCTGCATAGCCTCAAGGTAGTGTGGCACAAAGAGGTAATTGGCCTCCTACATGTGCTAAGTGTGGTAGGAACCACCCAGGGGCGTGTCGTGATGGCGCCACTGGTTGTTTCAAGTGTGGTCAAAATGGTCAGTTTAAGAAAGAGTGCCCTAAGAATAGGCAAGTTAATGGCAATGGGGGCAATAGAGCCCAATCTTCTTCAGTTGCTCCATCCGACAGAGCTGCACTTAGAGCAGCTACTTCAAGGACAGGCGGAGGAGCAAACCATCTTTATGCTTTCACTAGTCACCAAGAGCAAGAGAATTCTTGATACGCTCAAATTACACCTCCCTAAATAAGTATAAGAGATCGTTATCAAGTAAAGAACCCAACCTGTAGGTTGGGGTCGATCCCAAGAGGAATATGGTTCGGACTTAAACCTAACTAACTATTATATCCATTTAGTAAAACTATTTTCGAGACAAGTAAATAAAAAGGGGAGTTTTTTGTAAGCAAGTAACAGATTGTTGATTTAATAACAAGTAAGCAAGATTATAAGTTTGAGTTATCAATATGAAAGAGAAACTAGGGCATATGTGTTCCCCATTAGCTCTTAACGCAGCAATCCTTATAATAGTAATCCTTTCCTAGTGTTTTGCATGCAAAGTTGGTAAGTTAGGTATCCCTAAGTGATTGGTCCTCCAAATAGGGAATTTCACCTCGCACCTTGGTCCGACTATGTGTGTATGCTTTACTAACCCTTACCTTTACCCAAGATTAGACATCACATCAATGTATGTCTTATTTTTCACCCACGCACCAATTGATATTAGACTATTATATAACATCCACTAAATCTCAGTTGTTAATTCTTTTCTCATTCATTACCTCTTTGTTCTGGAAAGTAGGAAATAAGTGAGTTCTAATGTTTGCAACCGTTAAAAAAACTTTTAAACGAAAGAATTAACAATACATGCATCAACACTATTCAAGAATTACTTAGTTATTATTCATACTTTGTTAATTGCTCATGGTTCCCACAACCCTAGTTGTGGATTTACCTACTCATGCTTGAGAGTTCACAATTCATGTTTAAGAATTAAGAATTCATGAACTTGCAATTAGAATAGATGAAACCCGCAATCTTCAATTGAATTGCAAAGTGAAAATCTTATAAAACGAAATCTGGAAATAAAATTGCTAAAGTTCGCAAGTTAATTCCCAAAACACCAAAACTAAGAGTTAACAATAATGTCTAACCCTAAAAAATGAGGTTTATAACTCTTATTTATAGAAAACAAGTCCTAAATAAAAACGAAACAAAATAAGGAAATAAGTTGTCTGGAACGCAGCTTCAGTTGACGACTCAACCTATGGACCGTGGGTCGACCTACGGTCCGTAGGTCCCCTTTCATGGCTCCATACTTGTGATTTTTCATCAGGTACTGGAACTTCAACTCTCTGAATCCATCGACGGATGTGCAGGATGGATCGTGGGTCGACCTATGGTCCGTCAGTTGCTTCGTAGTTCCACACTTAGTCAGAATTCCCTTATGCTCCATCTACACCTGCCCAACGACAGTCCGTGGATCACTCCGTGGGTGGCTCCTTCTGCATAATTTCAGCTCTCATCTCCATCAACTGCATTCCAAGCTTATTTCCTGTAATCATAGAGACCAAACATTAATTCTAACACAAAATAGCCCAAGAGACACACAAACTCTAAGTGAAACGTATCAAAAATATCGTAAATTCACGGTATATCAAGCAACACACTAAAACTCTAGACAACACTTCTGTAGAAGCAAACATACAAACTCAAGCAATCACATGGCCATCTCAATCACATCCCTCATTTAGTGCAAATTGTTTCGTCTAGACTCAACAAGCTAACTCATGCAGATAAAGACATGACATAGATCGACCAATAGACACCACAATATACACTTTTCACAATCGCCAAGGTACCAACTTTCCGACAATGTAACTAGTGCCCTCACTTCAAACAAAAACCTTTTTCACAAAATAGAGATGAATTTTGATTTTTAGGATTCATTAAACACTCACGCTTAGAAGTGACTTCAAGTACAGTTAGTGCTCAATACCATAGGCTTGCCCTTATTTTCACTGTATAGACTCTCCAAACTACTTACTAGGATCACTATAGGACTTTCTTAACTTGTAACGTAGGCTTAGTGTCAGGTACGATACATTTCCGTACTTTTTAGTGACTTTCTACCCTCCTTGACATTACATTGGCTTTTTATCTCTCTTCTCAACCAATTCTTGACATTTTGTTATTTTTTTGCTCTTTCCCTTGCTTCTTTTTCGCACAGATGTGACTTTTGACTTTATAGCACTCATTTTCACTTTCTTCTTTTTCTTTCACTTTATTTTTCTTGATTTCTTTCATCACTTTTGTTATTCATCTTTTTGCTTCTTTTGCACAAAGTCACATCATTTTTTTTTATCTTTTCTTCTTGTCTCTTCAACAAAACTCTCTTCATACCCTTTTTCTTTTTGTTTTCTTTTTCATAAACACCCTCAAACTTATGTATTTTTCATGAGTTGAGGTGCACAATATGCGATGTCAGACCAGGGCCAAGATCAAGGTAACTTGTTTGAATTAGCCACCCTCAACTTAGGCTTTTGGCCTAAGTCAAGGTGCACATGTCCAAGGAGGGATCGGGGCAAAGACAATTATTTAAGGGAAGGTGAATTAGGTGTATTGAAAGAAGTGGTCTATTTTAGGCTCAAACATTTGGATCAAGAGGAATATTTATATTATTTGGTTGGATCATTTTAGGCTTTAGTGGACTAATTTGAACAAGGGCCTATGATCATTTCCTAGTTTCTAGCCTAGATTATCTTAGCAGGACCAACGGGGCAAGTTCTAGATTGGCACACACTGTATGAACATTCAAACTTTTCTCGTACATATTAGGCACATTGTTTCATTATCAGATTATTAGATTACCCAGTTCAAGTTGTAGCTTAAGTCATGAAGTCAAACCAGTTCCTTATCATGTCATATTGAGATCCAACACATTCAACTCATCAAACCTATAAGCGCATTTACAAACTTTTGGACGTGTATCAATTTCCTTCTCTTTATGCCATCATGCTTTCATTCTTCTACTTACTTCTACACCTACATTCCTAAACATGTCGGTTCAACATAAAAGTAAAACAGTCTCTTGGGGGAAAAGAACACATGCAAGAAAACCCCAAGAGAGGATTATGAGTTGGGTTACTCAGACTTCACCCTATCACTCACAATCCATTTACCCCACTCCCAAAAAAATAAGGTGTAATTGTCCCCAATGCACAAAAATCAAAATTAAAATATAGGATGAAGCAAACCTGTGGCGCATATGCGCCGAAGACCTCTCAAGAAGCGGGTGGGTCCGGTTTCCCAGAGCCCGCTGGATCAACTCTAGGAACGCCATCAGTAGCGCTCTTATCAACTAATGTAGCACCCTCAGTAGTGCTCAAACTGCCAGATGGGCCAATATCCACTTCACGGGCCCACTGTTGTGTCCTCTCCTCATCAAGTATAGATGCCCTATGGGCCTTCTCAAACTGTTGTCGCTCCTTCTTCTTCAAACATCGAGCCTCCTCAGTATCAATAGTGCGGTCGGAGCGAGGGCACTTCCCAGTAATAAAGAAAGAGTCTTGTGGTGGCATAGTGTTGCCAAAAAGAGCGGTCATCACCACCTCATCCTCCAGTACCGCAGGGGCAAACTCTGGATCAGTCTCAGTAGGGGCTAAGAGTGCAGAAACATCAGCACGAAGGCTAGCCAACACCTGCTAGAAGGTGGTCACATCAATGGTTGGGGATGGCCTCTCTAAGACTCTCAACTCAAAGGCATCTAGGCGCTGAATGGCTTGAACCTTCTAGTCCATCATCTTCTCCATCCTCGCCTCAGACTCCGCAATAGTACGCTGCATCCATGGCTTCATATGCTGAAGCAAAGTAGTCATCTATGCCTTCAACTTCTGGACTTGAGCTAGAGAAATGACAATGGACCCTAAAGAGGTAATGGCTCGGGATGAGCTAGGGGCCTAACTAGTAGCCGGAGAGAGTGGAGCCTGAGTGTCTGTTGTAGGGGCCAAAATGGTGGTGACATCGACCCGCATCTGCTCAACATCCACATCAAGATCATCACCCAAAGGCGCTACCTCTACATGTGGCTCCCTTCAAGGTGCAACTAAGTTGGCATTATCCCAAATGAGGGAGATATCCAGAGTCTTGGTCGCATCAAGAAACCGGTCACAGTGCCAAAAGGGAACGGAAGCATCCCTGTAGAGATGGAAAATGTGACGTTAGAAGGGCAGGGTGGTGGTGGCCTTGAAGGCCCTCTTATGGATCTCTAATATCAATATGTAGGAAAAGTCAATCTCCAACCCCGCTATCATGGTTGCAATCAGCATGGCCCGATCCCATGTAACCAATTATCTGCCTGAGACGGGGACAGTCTATTCCAAACCAGCAACCAGGGGAACTTCGTAGGTAAGCTTAGTGTAAACTTCCTAATACCTAGATGAGGAGTCCGAACCCACTCAACACGCTCCCTATCCTCGACAATGTAATGATTTAGCCACATCAACAGTGTCTCCCTCTGCTCGACATCTCTCTGAAATGCCCTGCTCTGAATGATGCCCATCTGATAGTCATACTCTGCGGTATTGATAGGCAGAGTGTGGTGTGGGTGATGTAAGAAGCTACGAATGGTGACCGCAGATATGTCAACTGTGAAACCCCGCACTAATGTGGACTTCAGTGGAGGTTGAGCGACCGACTTAGACCGTTTAGCGATGTAGTTTTTGATGGTAGCAACATAAGAAGCATAGAACTCCCTAGTAATCTCCTCTATGTACTTCCTGGGGTTCTGTGCCATCCACTCGCATAAGTGTCATTGGAAGAGCTCCTTAATAGCCGGTGTAGTGTGGAGGCTGCATGTAAGGACCCTACACTCCTCAGTCATAGTCTTGGTCATCCTTTAGTGCTCATTCAACATTGTGCCATTTATGTAAAGCTGATATTGTCCGAGACACACTATCTGTTAGGCTCATCATCCTTGGGAGCAGGCTCAACGCTAGTAGGTGCCAGGCTGTCGCTTGAGCTATCTGAGTCTTCTAAAGAGGTGGTAGTGCTACTAGAACTAGAGTCAGACTGTGACTCTGAGCTAGTCGATGCTCCGATCTATATGGCCCCCTCCTCACAATGGGGGGTAGTGACCACGTCGGAGTGAACCTGCTAGGCTCGGTTCCTGGTAGTGCGGGGGTAGTGGGAGAGGTCTTGGTGGTTGGAGAAATGTACTTTGTGTCATCAGTGTCCTCCTGATTGATCAGACGTCACGAAAGAACGACAAATTTGGACTTGCCCTTAGCGGCATAGGTTGGAGCTTTCTTGGGGGACATGGTACTTATGGAGGCTTAGTTAGTACCAAAACAATTCAAAACGACTCACGAAAATTTTTTAGAACAAGAATCGGACCCAAACAAAAACTCAAAAAAATTCTGGACAGTAGCTAAACTATCGACCCACGATGGGCACCTACATAGGTAAGAGTACTGTCACGACCCAAGGGTACCCCTAGATGTAACATGGCACATAATACCCCTAAAGGAACTATGTAAGCCACTTAGCATATCATAACATAAAGCATTAGAACAATAAGAGTAAAAAGCACAGTTCAAGTCTTAAGAAGTTTTCATAAAAAGCAAAGCGGAAGTCTAGACATTGTCTGATTTAGCCATTTATTACAATCGAAGTCTCAAATAGGGTCACTTCCCTTACAATAGAAATCTGAAAGCCTAATACAATGAAAGAAAATGAACAACAAGATATCACTCGTCCTCGGATCCATGAGGACTCACCACAAGCTAGGAGAATAGTCGATCCAAGCTTGTATCAAAGGAAGATCACCTCAAACACCGTAACCTACACTTTGTGGGAAAATGTAGAAGAAATATGGGTTAGTACAAAAATGCATTAAGTATGATAGCCATGCATAAAATCCTTGAAAACAAGCTAAAAGGGACATTTTAGTTGAAAAGTATGCACTTTACCAAGTTTAGAGTTCATCATGAAAATTAGTGTAAAAGCATAAGGCATAAGTATATTCAACATATAGATCATCATATCATATTTGAAACATACCATAAATACCTTCAAAATATCCTTGTGCAATGTATGAATAAGATCCCATAATCCTACCCACACTAAGGAAAGCTTATTGAGTAGTTATAGTTCATAACTCATATTCTAGTTCATATTATCATAGTGGGATTAACTTTAACCGACATAGACCATGTGAGCTTACCATGGAATCCGGTGTCTACCCCACACCGAAAGGTTGTCCTACTTGCCTAAGGTAGAACCAAACTATTATCTTAGGTTGATCCACTAGCTAAAGACCTATGAGGGCACACATTTTATGGGATAAGGGGATTGCAACTAGAAAACCCGGCCCCTACTAACGTGAGGGCTTCCATCCCAAGAGATTGTTCCTAGAAACCTGGCCTCTACTAATGTGAGGGCTTCCATCTCATATCATTATCCACTCGGTGCTAAGCATCATTCCCATTGAGTTCATGTTACGTCTTGACTTAATTTCATAATTACGGAAGAATGTCTTGACACTCAATCCATATAACTCCTACGAAAGCTCATAGATTCATTAGGCGAGACTAGTCTTCCAACCTTAGAATCACTACATGTGACCAACCTTTCACATCATATCATATTAATACAAAAGTGTGTACCTAAGGATAATCATCCTATCAACACAACAATTAGATCATAGTCATATTCACTTTAATCTCAAAGTGATCTAAATGCATATACAAAAGCCTCATAAGCATACTTAATTCTCATGCTTTACCCTTCAAGGGCCATAGATCACATTCAATCAACATATCTAGGATTACTATATTAGACATGGATGTTAACATGATTTAAATAACTAAACTAAACAAGTACAATTTCATAGTATTCACCTTACTACAATTCACCCACATCACAAAGTAATAAATTAAGGATATGGGGGTTTCATTGATTCATGGGAGGTTTTATCATAAAAACCACAATAATCAATAATTCAATCATAATATATGATAATTAAATCATTAAAACATTTTTAGAAAGAATCCATGACTTGGAGTGAAAACCCTAGCTTTTAGGAAATTTCTTACTTTGAAATTGAGAGTTTGAGGGCTTCATGGATGAAAGCTATCCATGAATAAAAGACTACCATACCTTAGGTGAAAAAATCCAACAAATTCGTGTGAAAAAGCCTCCTTCTTCAAGCCTTGATCTTTTTCTTCTTCTTCCTTGGAGTTCTAGACAAAAGATTTTGGAGAGGGTTTGGTTTTTGATTTGGGGACTTATGAATTATTATTTTAGATGGGTTAGTTTAGGTGGGAAAAATGCTTATATAGGTGTTTAAAATAGGCTTAAAACGATGTCACATAACCATTAATTAAAAAGGAAATTCCTAAAAGACCCCTAGACTTAACAGTCAAATGGCAGTTTTAGGTGTGACCTACGGCCAAGGACCCACGGTCCGTGAGTGGACTCACGTGGCATCCTGTAGGTCCGTGGTTGGGGGTTCTGCATCCCCTCATCCCAGTACTTGACCCACTCCCTCCTCCCATGGAGCGTGGACCACCCTACGGGGCGTAGGTCCCTCCGTGGGTGAATACTTTTTGGGCAGTTTTGAGGGGGTCTTAGGGTCCTCCTCAAGGATCCTTAGTTGGTCCTTGGGGAGTCGTACCTTGACGCCTTAACCCAAAAACATTTGTTTTAGGTATCGGGAGTTATTTACGATTCTAGTTTAGGCTACTAGTTTTCGGCAAGTACCCAAAGTTGGGTCGCTGATGTGGGAACCACAGATATGCGGAACGGTTTGCCGATCAAATGACGAACCGTAGTCCACACTGTGGTTCCATACTTATACGAATTTTGTGTGCGACTAACCCATGGTCTCCCTACCTACGGTCCGTGAGTGGGTTTCATAGGTCAGTTCTATGCCAGGCATCACATTTGAACTCTCATTCAACCCATAATGTTAACAATCATACATTCAAACTCGATCTAATCATGAATTTCAACACAATATATGGTAGTTTAACATCCATAGGGTTCCGATTACACAGACTTCAACCTTTTAACAGATCAAAACTACGAACCATAAGTCAAAACATCCAATTAGACCCATTACTTGAATTATGTGGTTTTAACTTATAACACACTCACATTCTATCGTTCCAAGGGTGTTTCTAACTACAATTCAACATTCAACTAGCAGATTAACAACCCAAGGTCTAGATCCAACTTCCTGACTTCATGATTTAAATAATGAACAACGAATTCAAAGTTAGGGAAAAGTCGTTTACCTTACAAGTAATCGAAGTGGGTAAGTTTGTTAGTGCAATGAACTCCTTGAACCCTTGCTAGCCTTTCAACACCGAACCTTGACTGTTAAATCAATTGGGGGAGAAAATGGATGTGATTAGGGAGAGAAAAGGGAGATATGGGAGATGGAAGATTGATATGGGAGATTTGGGAGATTTATTTATGATTGTGGGTATTTGGAGGGTTGAAAAATGGTTGGGAGGGAATTTTGGAAGTGGGGAATGGTTTCAAAATTGAAAGGTTTTATAAAATAGGAGTCCGTGTTGGGTTAGGCAGAACCTTAGGTTGGACCTACGGGACTCCGTCGACGGTTCGTGGGTCGACCTACGGACCGTAGGTCTGGTCCATAGGTCACTCTAACACTTAGAAAATTTTATAAACTTACATGGGATCTACGGACACCATCGACGGTCCGTGGATTGACCAATGGACCGTCGATGGGGTCCGTAGACCACTGCACAAATATTTTCTGCAGATTTTCTCCTTTTGTCCCTGCACACGTAATAACCATTAGGACTTTCTTTTTATATTTTCTAGACACTTTTTCAACACGGACCCTATTCTATATCTAGCCAACACTAATATAAGAATAAAACACCTATCTAAAGACCTACAAAAAATCAAAATAAAAGAAGAAAACTCCTATATCGAAAAGAAAAACCTATAGTTGGGTAGATTGTACATCTTGAGTTGCCTCCCAAGCAGCGCTTGATTTAACGTCGCGGCACGATGCAGAAACCTTGATTACTCAGACTTCATCAAGATAATAGGCCTCAATCACTTTTTGCACTCTCAAATTTCCCTATGTAGACCTTGATCCTTTGTCATTCACTTTGAACCTTGTTCCCTCCTTGTTCTCGAGCTCGACCGCTCCATGTGGAAATACTTGCGTGACTTTGAATGGCTCGGTCCACTTGGACTTGAGCTTGCCAGGAAACAAGTGCAACCTTGAGTTGAATAAAAGCACCAGATCACCCACAACAAATTCACAATTTTCAATCTTTTGATCATGATACTTCTTCATTTTCTCCTTTTACTAGGTTGAACTTTCATATGCTTTTAGGTGAAATTCATCAAGCTTATTCATGTCATTCACTCTTTGACTCGATATGGCGCCTCATTCTAAATTCAACATCTTGAGCACCCACAATGCCTTATGCTCTAGCTCTACCGGCAAATGGCATGACTTCCCATATACAAGTTGGTAGGGGGACATACCTATGGGAGTCTTGAATGCAGTACGATAGGCCCATAGAGCATCATCAAGCCTTCTTGACCAATCCTTTATGTTGGCATTCACAGTCTTTGCAAGTATTTGCTTTAACTCTCTGTTTGATACCTCAACTTGCCCACTACACTGCGGATGGTAAGGAGTAGCTACATTGTGACGAACTCCATATTTCTTTAGCAACGCCTTGAACAACTTATTACAAAAGTGAGAGCCTACATCGCTGATAATCCCCCTAGGTGTACCAAATATGGAGAAGATACTCTTTTTCAGGAATGTGGTGATACTCTTTCCCTCATTGTTTGAAAGCGCAATTGCTTCCACCCATTTCGATACAAAGTCAACCGCAACAAGAATATACTTCATCCCATGTGAACTTACAAATGGACCCATGAAGTCAAGGCCCCAAACATCAAATAACTCAATCACCAATATCGAATTCATAGGTAGCTCTTGCTTCTTGGAAATTCCTCCTTCTCTTTGGCAACAGTCACAAGACTTGGCGAAATCATGAGCATCTTGGTGGATGGTAGGCCAGTAATACCCACACTGCAAGATTTTATGAGCAATCCGAATACCACTATGGTGCCCACCAACATGCAATGAATGACACACCTCTAATATGCTCATCATCTCAACCTCGGGCACACAATGACGAATAATCTCATCAGTACAAATACGAAACAAGTAAGGCTCATCACCAAGCTATACCCTACTCGTATCACACATCACTTCAAACGGTTGCCCCCAATCCGGTGAAATAATGATAGGAGAAGATACTAATCTTGCTTTCAACTCTCCAAATGCTCTCAGACAAGCATCATCAAAATCGAAATTGCACTCCTTTTCGAGTAGTTTGCACAATGGCACAATGGGTGTGCAATTTTAGAGAAATCTTTGATAAACCTCTGATAAAAACCTGCATGCCCAAGAAAACTTCTAACACCTTTAACAGAGATAGGTGGTGTAAGTTTTTCTATTACCTCAACTTTAGCTCTATCAACCTCAATACCCTTCTAAGAAATCTGATGACCTAGAGCTACCATTTGATGATTTCCTTTTTTACTACCTCTTACATAGGTGGATTAAGTCTCCTTTAGTGCTCAATACTTAGCTTGCTGTCCGACATGAGTTGGATTTTATGAGAACAAATGCCAGGAGGAATATCAATAATGTCAGCAATAGTCCATCCAATAGCCCGCTTAAACCTCTTCAACACAGAAACCAATGCCTCTACTTGTTCCCCACTCAAATTAGCAACAATGATTACCGGTAAGGTGCCATCTTTCCCCAAGAATACGTACCTCAAATGAGACGGTAGAGCCTTGAGCTCCAATTTTAGAGGCTCTTCCACAGACGGTTTTGAAGGTGGAGAGTCACGATTCTTCATATCTAACTCCATTTTTTTTGTTTTGGAATGGAATTCAAGCCTATCAAGTGCGGTAACTAATTCATCATAGTCTTCAATACCATCACCATCAAAATTCATCATTACCGCTGCCAGTGCATCAACACCCAACCTCTCTTCAATAGACACTTCAGAACCTAACTCCCCAATATGATTCACCATTGATACCGTCTTGAGATCATTTTCCTGTTTCATAGACCTACATATATTAAAAGTTACCTCCTCATTATTCAGTCAGAACTTCATCTGCCCTCTCTCCATATTGATTAAAGCACGCCCAGTAGCAAGGAATGATCTCCCTAGGATGATGGGAACCTCAAAATCAACCTCACAATCAAGTATCACAAAATCCGCCAGAAAAATGAACGACTCCATTTTCACAAAGACATCTTAGAGAACACCAATGGGCTTCTTCACAGTTCTATCAGCCATAAGTAGATGCATCGCAATCTGTTTTGGAGCCCCTAAACCCAACTTCTTGTAGATCGACAATGACATCAAATTAATGCTGGCACCCAAATCACACAAAGCCTTCGCAAAGTGCAACAAACCGATGGTACAAGGAATAGTGAAAGCTCCAGGATCCTCTTTCTTTTGCACAAGTGACCTAGTAGCAATAGCACTGCAATGTTGCAACATCTCATCATTCTCAAAACTGATAGCCCTCTTCTTGGTCACCAAATCTTTCATAAATTTTGCATACCCAGGCATTTGCTCCAAAGCTTCTATCAATGGAACATTGATGGAAAGTTGTTTCAAGATAGTTATGAAGTTGCGGTATTTTCCTTCTTCAGTGTTTTTCACCTATCGCTGTGGGAATAGAGGTGGAGGTCTAGGCATGAGAACAATTTTTGGGTCACCTCCACTTCCTTTTCTATAGCATTTTTAGACTCTCCAGGAACCTCAATCTCATCTTCATCTCTTTGTAGCACAATTTCAACCTCCGACCACATAGGGGGATCAATGGTCTGTTTACCTCCTCAGGTAGTGACTGCTGTACAATGCCCATCATTCTTCGGATTCTGGATGGTGTTGCTAGGAAGTGTGCCAGGCTGACATGGGTTCACAATAGTGGACAACTGACTAAACTGTTGCTCAAGTTGCTTGATCGACTCTGCATGGGCATCAACTTTTTGACCGATTCCAGACAAGTCATTTTGCATCTCTTTCACATTCTTATCAGTTGCATCAAACCTCTTCATCATCTTTTGCATCATATCCTCAATGTGTGACATACTACCCCCAGCCTCTGTATTACCAAATTCCCTATTCCCAAGTGGAACATAGGGCCCAACTCTCTCATTTTTGTTGCCATAGTTGTTCCGATTGTAATTGTTATCACGATTATAGCTCCTATTCCAGACATAGTTTCCCTCTCGATTGTAGTTTCCATAGTTCCGACCTTGGTTTTCTTGACCTTGGCGCCAATTATCCGAGTTGGAACCTTGGGCGTTGGCTTGGAAATCCCTCGTTTGATCATTTACCAAATACACATCCTTCTCATAGTAGCATTCCTCAATTGGTGGTGGTGGAGTTCTAGTTAGGTAATTTACCGCATTCACCTTTTCTGCATTTCCGCTCACATGCTTCAATACCAACCCAAGTTTTGTCCTCATCTGAGCTATCTCCTCACGAATGTCATCAATAGAATGATCTAGTGCAGCTTGAACGACGAATGTGCTTCTTCCAGTATTAGCTTTTCTAATGCTCCATGCCTTATTATTTCGGGAAATCTTCTCCAGTTTCTCAGTGATCTCCTCAAAAGTGCACTCACCATATGATCCTTCATCAATAGTATCTAGTACAACTTTTCCATTTTCATCTTGCCCTCTGTAGAAATACTCTTTCAATGACTCATCATATATACGGTGATTCGTAATACTTCTGATGAACGCAATGAACCTATCCCATGAACTGCTCATAGACTCTCTAGGTAGAGCCACAAAATTATTCAACTTGTCCTTGTGTTTAGCTTCTTAGACACCAGGAAATACTTTACCATGAACACTCGATGCAATTGGTCCCATGTATGAATTGAATTATATAGAAGCTCAGCAAACCACACCTCAGCATCACCCGTCAATGATAGAGGGAAGACTCTCAAACCTATGACATCCATATCCAACTCCGGTCGCCCTAGACAACTCTTACAGACACTTCTCAATTTAGCCATGTGACTATGCAGATCTTCTGAAGCTAGACTAGAAAACAACCCTCTCGTTGTAAGCATCTACATAAGACTGTTGGTCACCACAAATGTATCCCCTGGTGGTAGAGGAGGAAGAACAATGGGTCCTTCTGATTCAGCTGTATTGAAGTCAACTCTGTAGTTATCACGCAACCTCGGTGATGGCGGATTCTGCACCCTTTCTGCATCTCCGATTAGATTACCACCATGAACTTAAGTGTTCACATTAAAAACCCAAGAGGCTGCAATTTAACTCCATCACCTAGATTCTCTCCGATTGGATTGATTTGGACCCCTTGATTATTCATTTTTGTCAAAGGTTTGCTTAACTCTGGATCGTAAGGGGTCAATGGTTTGCCTCGACTCTGTGTACTTGGCATACACTAGAGTAGATACCTATAGAAAACAAAAACAAAAGAAAATGTAAAATCAGGAAATACTTGACTAAAGTTCAATAATGTAGTTAAACTTAATCTAAAAGTTGTATTCCCCGACAGCGGTGCCAAAATTTGATACGCTCAAATTACATCTCCCTAAAGAAATATAAACGATCGTTATCAAGTAAAGAACCTAAATTGTAGGTTGGGGTCGATCCCACGAGAAATATGGTTCAGACTTAAACTTAACTCACTATTATATCCATTTAGTCAAACTATTTCCGAGACAAGTAAATAAAAAGGGGGATTTTTGTAAGCAAGTAACAGATTGTTGATTTAGTAACAAGTAAGCAGATTATCAGTTTGAGTTATCAATATGAATGAGAAATTAGGGCATATGTGTTCCCCATAAGCTTTTAACGCAGTAATCCTAATAATAGTAATCATTTCCTAGTGTTTTGCATGTAAAGTTAGTAAGTTAGGTATCCCTAAGTGATTGGTCCTCCAAATAGGGAATTTAACCTCGCATCTTGGTCCGGCTACGTGTGTATGCTTTACTAACCCTTACTTTTACCTCAGATTAGACATCACATCAATGTATGGCTTAGTTTTCACCCTTGCACCAATAGACATTAGACTATTAGATAGCATCCACTAAATCTCTGTTGTTACTTCTTTTCTCATTCATTACCTCCTTGGTCCAGCAAGTAGGAACGAGGTGAGTTCTAACGTTCACAATCGTTAAAAAGACTTAAAAACAAAAGAATTAACAATACATCCATCTACACTACTAAAAAATTACTTAGTTATTATTCATACTTTATTAATTGCTCATGGTTCCTACAACCCTAGTTGTGGATTTAGCTACTCATGCTTGAGAGTTCACAATTCATGTTTAAGAAGAAAGAATTCATGAACTTACAATTAGAATAGATGAACCTGAAATCTTCAATTGAATTGCAAAGTGAAAATCTTATAAAACGAAATTCGGAAATCAAATTTCTAAAGTTTACAAGTTAATTCCCAAAACACCAAAACTAAGAGTTTGCAATAATGTCTAACCCTCAAAACCGAGGTTTATAACTCCTATTTATAGAAAACAAGTTCTAAATAAAAAATAAACAAAATAAGGAAATAAGTTGTCTGGAACGCGGCTTCAGTTGACGACTCGACCTACGAACCGTAGGTCCCTTCCGTGGCTCCATACTTAGGACTTTTCATTAGGTATTGGAACTTCAACTCTCTGAATCCATCGACGGATGTGCAGGACGACCCGTGGTCGACCTATGGTCCGTCAGTTGCTTCATAGTTCCACACTAAGTCAGAATTCCCTGATGCTCTATCTACGCCTGCCCAACGACGGTCCGTCAAAGGACTTATGGTCCATGGATCACTCCGTTGGTGGCTCCTTCTACATAATTTCAGCTCTCATCTCCATTAACTACATTCCAAGCTTATTTACTGCAATCATTAGACACAAAACATTTATGTTGTGGTAGATCCAGGAGCGAGTCTATCTTTTTGTGATTCCTTATGTTGCGATGAATTTTGATGTTCTTCCTAAGAAACTTCTTGAGCCCTTCAGTGTTTCTACACCTGTTGGTGAGTGTATTCTAGCTAAGAGAGTCTACTGTGATTGTACCATTTCCATCAATCATAAGATCACCATGGTTTACTTAGTCAAGTTAGACATGGTAGATTTTGATGTTATTCTAGGTATGGATGGGCTTCATGCCTGTTATGCCTCCGTTGATTGTAGAACTCGAGTAGTGAATTTCCAGTTTCCTAATGAGCCAGTTATTGAGTGGAGGAGTAGTTCAGCAGTGCCTAAGGGTCATTTTATTTCTTACCTTAAGGTGAGAAAATTAGTTTCCAAGGGTTGTGTCTATCACTTAGTCCGAGTTAATGACTCTAGTGTTGAGACACCACCTATTTAGTCAGTTCCAGTTGTCAGAAAATTTCCAGAGGTCTTTCCAGACAATCTTCCCGGAGTCTCTTCTGAGAGAGAAATAAACTTCAGTATAGATATTCTTCCTAATACTCGTCTTATCTCTATTCCAACATATAGATTAGCACCAATGGAATTGAAAGAGTTAAAAGACCAGTTGAAAGATCTTATTGAGAATGATTTTATTCGACCAAGTGTCTCACCTTGGGGGGCTCTGGTCTTATTTGTGAGAAAGAAAGATGGTTTTCATCTATTTCATCCCCATTGACTAAGTTGACTCAGAAAACAATGAAGTTTAAATGGTCTGAAGCCATTGATAAAAGCTTTCAGGAATTGAAAAAACGGTTGACTACTACCCCGGTATTGACCTTACCAGAAGGTACGCAAGTTTTTGTGGTATATTCTTATGTGTACAGAGTCGGATTAGGTTGTGTGTTAATGCATTATAGCAAGGTTATATCTTATGCCTCCAGACAACTTAAGATTCACTAGAGGAATTACCCAACCCATGACCTAGCGTTGACTGCGGTAGTATTCACTTTGAAAATATGGCATCACTATCTTTATGGTGTTCATGTGGATGTGTTCACCGATCACAAGATTCTTCAGTACGTGTTTAGTTAGAAAGAGCTTAATCTCAGACAGAGGAGGTGGTTAGAGTTACTCAAGGATTATGACATGAGTGTTCTCTATCACCCGGGTAAGGCTAATGTCATTACTGATGCCTTGAGCAGATTGTCTAGAAGTAGTACTGCCCATGTTGAGGAAGACAAGAAAGAGTTAGCTAAATATGAGCACAGACTTGCGCAATTGGGAGTTCATTTAATGGATTCCAATGAAGGAGGAGTGGTAGTGATGAATGGGGCTGAATCGTTGCTAGTGTCAGAAGTGAAAGAGAAACAAGACAAAGATTGTATTTTGCTTGAATTAAAGGCAAATGTTCATAAGAAAAAAGTGATGGCTTTTGAACAAGGGGGAAATGGTGTATTGAGGTATCAAGGTAGATTGTGTGTACCAAGCGTGAATGAACTCCAAGAAAGGATCATGGAGGAAGCTCATAGCTCTAGATATTTTATCCATCCGGATTCCACAAAGATGTATTGCGAATTGAGAGAAGTCTATTGGTGGAATAGCATGAAGAAGGGTTGCAGAGTTCGTTGCTAAGTGTCCGAATTGCCAACAAGTTAAGGTAGAGTACCAGAGGCCCGGTGGTATGGCTCATAATATAGATCTTCCGCAATGGAAGTGGGAGATGATCAATATAGATTTCATTACATATTTACCACGATCTAGCAGGCAGCATCATTCGATTTGGGTGATTGTAGATCGAATGACTAAATCAGCCCATTTCTTAGTGGTAAAAACTACCCATTCAGCAGACGATTATGCTAAGTTATATATTCAAGAGGTAGTCAGAATTCATGGAGTTCCAGTGTCCATCATTTCAGATAGAGGTATGCAATTCACCGTGCAACTTTGGAAGTCATTCCAGAAAGGTTTGGGAATTTGAGTACTGCTTTTCATCCTCAGATAGATGGTTAAGTAAAGCGCACTATTCTGACTTAAGAAGATATGTTTAGGGATTTTTTTGATTAATTTCAAAGGTAATTAGGATGATCACCTACCTCTCATAGAGTTTGCTTACAACAATAGTTATCATTATAGTATCTAGATTGCTCTTTATGAAGCTTTTTATGGGAGAAGATGTAGATCTCCTATTGGATGGTTTGAGGTTGGTGAAGCTGGGTTGATAGGACCAAACTTAGTTCATCAAGCTATGGGGAAAGTGAAGGTTATTCAAGTGGGTTGATAGGACCAGATTTAGTTCATCAAGCTATGAAGAAAGTGAAGGTTATTCAAGAGATATTGAAAACAATATAGAGTCGTCAGAAATCCTATACAGATGTTTGGAGAAGATACTTAGAGTTTGAAGTAGATGATTGGTTTTATTTAAAAGTTTCACCCATGAAGGGTGTTATGAGATTTGGCAAGAAGGGGAAACTTAGTCCACGACATATTGGTCCTTACAGGATATCCAAGAGGGTCGGTAACGTGGCTTATGAGTTGGAGCTACCGCAAGAGTTAGCAGTGGTCCATCCGGTATGCCACATTTCAATGTTGAAGAAGTGTATGGGCTATCCTTCACTTATCATACCTACTGAAGATATTGGTATTAAGGATAGCTTATCTTATAAGGAGATTCCTGTTCAGATTCTAGATCGCCGGGTTTGAAAGTTGAGAACCAAGTAGGTAACGTCAGTCAAAGTTCTATGGAGGAATCAATTTGTTGTGGAAGCTACTTGGGAAGCTTAGGAGGACATAAAGAAGAGATACCCACATATCTTTGAGTCCGAAGAAATTCCAAATTAAGGTACTAATCCTTTTCTTGGCATTTATTTAAGTTGACTTGCGGTGTTATTTATTACATGTTGGGTGTTTGAGATGAATGTTAGATGTTACACCCTTAGTCTATATAGAGCGATCTCATTTGAGCATGAATGTTCCCAAGAGGGAGATATTGTAACATCCCGCCTTAGAAAGAACTAGAATTAGAAAGAACTATTTTTGGAAAGAGTAAATTTGGAAATTTTGGCAAGTTATGCTAAGTATGAGTTTTGGGTCAACTTCAAATGGCTATAACTTTCAGTACAAGATGAGTTAGGTGGTCAATAAGATATAAAATTAAATGTCTTGGAATCCTCTTTCCAACGCCACCGAGTTTGCTAAATTTCGAGCTCGTATGAGGGAGATATGTCTGTTTGAAGTCGGGCTGTCCATTTATGGAAAGTTACCCGGATTTAAGAGGGGTATTTTAGTCTTTTCCTTACCCTATCAGATTTATTCCGTTTCTAGTAATTAATTAGGGGTCTATACTGATTTGGTTCAGTTTATGCAATCAAAATTCACACAAGGGTTTTGGAAAAAGGTTCAAGAAGAGAAAAGAGGAGAAATGGGAGATTTCGTCAAGTACTTGAGGTTTCGTTGCGGATTTCGCGAAGGGTTTGATCCCTAAAGAGGTATGTGAGTTTACATAGCATTGGGTTTGTTCACCCACGCGCCAATCATGTTGATTTCAACATAAAATTCGTTCTAGAAAGTTGAAGGTTTGATGTTCTTGATTAGTGTTCTTGAACTTGCTTTCATTCTTGAATTATGAGGGGATTGAGGAGTTCTTGAGGAAGTCGTATCGATTTTAAGATTTTATTTTTGAGTAGATTCTTGTGTACATGTATTGGTTAGCTGAATCTAAAGAGAAATTGAGAAAAAGAATCGAATTTAGTCGAATTAAGATCAGAAAACGAGTTGAAAAATTTGTAGGGTTGACCTGGGGAGGGGCTGGCGCGGCGCTCCCATGATGCGCCAGAGGGTCTGGGGCGGCGCGCCAGTAGTGTGCCAAAATGTGCCCTCTGAACTTTAGGGGCTGGCGCCCCGCGCTAGTAGTGCGCCAGGGTCGCCTGCCCCTACCATTATTTTGTCCTTTAGCCCATCCGAGTCCTTCTAAAGTGTACTATCACTTCCTATTGATTCTAACTATTCTAAAATACTTCTAAACATATAGAAATCATTCATAAACATGAATCATAACCCTTGAATCCATAATTAAAATTCAAGGTAGAGTTGAGAGTCAAGTCTTGAGAGTTCTTCGAGTCATTTTAAGAGGTCATTCACAATTGTTTTACAACTTGTTTTAAATGACTTGAACACAGAGTTGAGAAGAGTAGAGTGAGTTCATTTTATTTAAAATTATATATGGGAACTAAGTATTTCCCAAGAGCAAATGTCTTTACATTTAAGATGAGAGGAAACACCGTTTTTCAAAAGAGTTTTCATGAGCAGTTTTGAGTACCATTTCTTTTAAGAGATATATTTTGAGTAATAATCTCAAACCACAGAGAGAGTCATGTGTTTAAACATATGAGCTAGTTACATTTTGGGAGTAGCATTGAGCACCGATATGGGGGCGAGTTTAGATAACTCAAAGTCTCCATAAACCATGTAGCCAACATGGGTAGAAAGAGTCATACTTTTTAGATGATTCCTTAATGCTTTTTAGCATAGACTACTGGAGCCACATAGTTGATTAGTTCTATACCCCGGCAAAGTATAAGAAAGTTTAGGCAGCGTGTGAGCGAGACGTTGTATCATCACATAGCTCATAGTGATGGTTGTCGGTTAGAGAATCTCCCAAATAGAGTTTATTTTTGTATTTTTATATATAACTGACATATTATTGTATTTTCCAATACTTCGAGATGTTATCTACTATTTCAAATGCTTTATACAAACTACATCTTTATTGTTTTTTTATTTCTACGTTGAGTTGAGTATCTTTGAGTTAAGTAAAGACGAAGTAAGTGTTCCTTTCAGATTTCAATTCAAACTTATGTGTTGTTTAGATTTCCCCTCGCATGCTTGTACATTCCATGTACTAACACCATTTGGCCTGCCTCTTTTATGATGCAGATACAGGTAACTAGGATCAGCATCCAGCACCTCGTTGATCCAGTTGAGCTTCAGAGTTGTTGATGAACCTCCTTGCTTCCAGAGGATCCCTATCTTTGTTTCATCATTTCAGCTTTGTTATTAGGATGATCGGGGTCTTGTCTCAACATCCCTCATAGTATTAGAGGCTTCATAGATAGATAGATATATATTAGTTCATTAGTCTTGTTCATTTCAGTTGTTTCGTTATAATACTTGAGTTTCCTCATTGTCCAGTTGAATGTTTCCTTTACAACATTCTAAGTTTATTACATGAGTTTATCTTTTAGTTCTTTTATATGTTGAGTAAAGTCTTCCGCGGAGTAGTAAGTCGGGCCAAGGATTCGCTTGGGGCCAACAAAGGTTCTCGAGTGTCAATCCCACCCAGGGTGTAGGTTCGGGGTGTGACACAATCACTTTAACAAAATAGATATTTAGTGGCAATATAATTTTCTATTTGCGATAAGATTTATTGCTGCAAAAATATTTAGTGATAATTGAGTTAATGTTATTGTATTCAGACTAGCTACAACCTTTAACAATATTTATCTAGAGTGTTGGTTATAAATACTCATATTTATTATTGTCGTTAAAATATAATTTACGATAATTATATTATTATCATTAATTAATTGCTTTAAAGTCATGCATTTGTAGTTAACTAAGGCCTTTTGAAACCTAACAATAGTTTTTCTTTTTCTAAATCTATGAATGGGTCTCTATCAAAACCCAGCAAAAAGGTAAAAAATTAAATTAAAAAATACTATAAATAAAATAACAACAATCAAGTGTGTAACATGGATTGTTGATATTCTTTTCTTTGTTTTTCTCAGTTTCTTTTTCAACATCTATGATTTTACATTTTTTTTCACTTTACATAATATATTTTTATCTCATTAATATCATTATTTGTATTCAATTTCCAACGATCTACCTTAGAATTTTGAGGAACTTCAATCTTTGTTTTCAGTGAAGGAATCACTTCATTTGAAAGTATGGCAGATGGTAACAACATTTCAATCTTGATTCAACACGCTGGAAGATGTGACGTATCAGTTCAAAGAAAATACTCTTCCTTTAGTACCAAAAACCCAGAACATTTAAATTCTTATGTTTTATAAATTAAAAATATGTTTTGTAAATAAAAGAAAAGTATATTTATGTATTGTATTTTAAGTTTGTATGTGATTTTTTCTTTAATAAATTAAGGAAGGTTGTACAAAAAAAATTGAAAAGTCACACCTATTAAGTTTATTAGTATTTAATTTACTCGGCATTAAATTATTTTTAAAAAATTGATAAAATCTTGTTTTTTATAAATAAAATTCTAATTAAGTTGACAAAAAATGAACATGCTATTATATTATAGAAAAAAAATCAGATAAAGAAACAAAAGCATGTTTTTAATGTGAAACAAATACATTTTTTTCAAAATAAAATAATTAAATAATTAAACAACAAACTCATAAGAATATAATATAACATGTATACTTTGCTAAATACTTAAATTATAAGGTACTTTGAAAAAAAATTAATGAATAGAAGACAAAGCTAGAAAACATTATGATATATTCATTTCATAGTCAACATACACATTTACCCTCTTTTCCTTCGTCGTAATATTGCATAAAGCAATTAATCAAGCAAGTCATAGTTTTACCCATCAAGTAACTAGATAACCGAATAAAAATAAAACTGACACAATTCATTAAAATAAAAACTTTAGATTCAAATTTAATTCTTCCTTCTCTTTACTAATGTAAAAAAACATACTAGAGATTAATTAACATAACTTTATGCTAATAAATTCTTAGCTAATATTCATCCTTAGTAATAACACCAATAAGGGTCACAAAGAAATTTCTCATGGACTGAAGATTTTATCAGGTCAGGGATAATAGTAGAAAACGGGTCTTATGATGTACTGAACTGGCACAAATCGAGTCATGAAAGGATGAAAAATAACCGGCGTATTTCCACCACCATGTGGATTAGGGTGAAAGAAGCGAGATCGAAGTACTAGAGGGCGATATAATGATAGACTATTCATTCGATGAAAACTCCTAAAACATCCACAATTAGCACAAATACATTCTTCTTTAGTTCCATCATCACCCTTCTTCACAAATTCACGACATCCATCAACCGAATAGTCACCAAAATTAGTAGCATGATTTTTTAGGCATATATCATATTTTATCAACATATCACCACTTGGATTTGAGCTTGAATTGTTTGTCATTTGCTTGATTATTATTTGTTTTGCTAAAGAATTAAGAATGAAAATTTTGTTTTGCTTCTTCTTCTTTTTTTGCGTTTAAACTCTCTTAAATAATGTGTGTCACAAACTTCATTAATTGCTTGTTTGACATAAATCTAATCATGATATTAACTATATTAGAAGTGAATTTATTTTAGTAGTTTTACATTAATAATATCTGTAAAAGCGTTTGAAAAGATATATACAGATAAGAATGATTTAAGTAAGTCTGTGTATATATATATACATGTATATATAATTTGTCATATGATTAAATGAGAAAATATTTATGTATGACGACATGTATGCATCTATTAATTTGATGTATATATTTAGGGTCCGTTTGTTCATGCGATATGAAATCATGATTTGAAATTATGAGATGAAGTTGAAGTTTTTTTTGGACATTTTATGTTGTTTGTTTTTCCATAATCATAAACCCTATGACTTGTAAAACTAGTAAAATTGTCTCACTTCTTTATACAATCTCAACAAATTAGCAAAAGTTTATAAAATCGCATAATATACTATCACAAAACTATTCTAAAATATTAGAATATTTATTGACCAATCTTTATTTCAATTTTAAAAAAAACATAAGTTGTAGTGTCTAGTATTTAATATAATTATCCCACATATTATGGATAATCTTCTCACATTGAACTTGCATTTTTCAATTATATGACCGAGAATATGAACTAACATTGTTACTTTGAGTCATTTCTTGGTCAATTTGGTTTGTAAATAAATTTGATAAAAAATAATGAATTTGGTTAATAGAAATGGTAGAGTATGAATTGATTTAAAGTAATAATAAATTTTATGTTGGTAAAAATAATTGTTATATGAGATATAAATGGTTTAAAAAGTAACGATATGAATTATATATTTTATATACATATGAAATAAATGGTTAGTAGATATAATGTGGGTTGTTAATACAAAATTTAAACTTGTTGGCCAATTTTTAAATTTGAAAATTTTCACATCATGATTTTTGGAAAATTTGAGATGTCATCTCATGATATGAAATCAGCGTAAAATCGCATGTCCAAACGTTAATTTCATCTCGTGATTTCATATTGCGATATGCAATATGAAATTGCATGTCCAAAATTTTACTTCTTAGAAGACATAATCCCCTATTTCTACTCATATATCTTCTAATTGAGTAGTCAAAATAGAGGTGAAATTATATTTCTCATACAACTCTATTATTCTAAGCGTGTATTTGGCCATACGCTATGATATCTTGATTTCAAATTAATATTTGGACATGCGATTTGAGACTAACTTCTCCAAAAAAAAAGTATGATTTTAAATTACAAACCCTAATTTCATTTTTTTAATGCAACACTTGACCTATAAGTTTATATTCATAAACCATCATTTTGAATTTTGTAAAAAGGGACTCATGCTCGGCGTGAAAAGAATATTCTACCATGTGAAAGAATTAAATTAAAGAATAAGTAACTACTACTATTAATGACCAGTGAATCTTTATAAAATTATGTATATTTGAAAATTTGTAATCACAAAATATTTACTTATAATAAAATATATGGAGAAATGTGATTTAACGATGCGGCACCTTAGAATATTTCGATATCAAATCATGATTTCACATCGCATGTCCAAACCGACCCTAAGAAAATTCTTACTTCAATATAGTATTCATAACGATATTTAATAACTTAATTTAAAAGAAACAAATTAGAGGTTGAGTCTACACTAATTGATCATGCATGGTTATTACATTTAGTGAATTGATGTAAATATATTGGAGTTACAAGTTTTTTTTTAAATTTAGGCATTAATTATTTAGTTTTTTATAGATGATTTTTTACTTGCTTTGATACCATATTGAACTGAGTGATTATCTTATATTAAAGTTTAAATTATTAAAGAAAGCATATTTTTTTATTTATTTAATCGTACTATCAGGTACTGCTACAAGAAAATCTAATTCATTACTAAACTAAATTTGAAAATAAAATAATCAAAGATACATTTGACTACTCATTTGTCATTATTTGTGAAACTAATATCATGAAAAACATTCATCTATAAGGACATAGGACAAAAAGACTTAAATTTAATAGGTCATCGTACATCTTTTAAAAATATAGTGGCAACATTTCAATTTTGATTCAACATGGTGGAAGATGTGACATATCAATCCAAATAAAATATTCATCCTTTAGTACAAAAAAATCTGAATATTTAAATTCTTATGTTTTATAAATTAAAAATTTGTTTTGAAAATAAAAGAAAACTTTATTTATGTATTGTAATTTAAGTTCTGAAAAACATTATGTATGTTATTTTTTCTTTAATAAATTAATGAATGTTGTACAAAAAATTTGAAAATTCACACCTATTAAGTTTTTTAGTATTTAATTTACTTGGCATTAAATTCTTTTTAAAAAGTTGATAATACTTTTTTTATTTTTAAATAAAAATCTAATTAAGTTGACAAAAAAAATGAACATGCTATTTTATTATCAATTTCTTTTTCAGATGAAGAAACAAAAGTATGTTTTTAACGTGAAACAAATATAATTTTTTCAAAATAAAAATAATTAAATAATTAAACAACAAACTTATAAGAATACAATATAAAATCTATACTTTGTTAAATACTTAAATTATAAAGTATTTTTTGCAAAGAAATAACAATTTAATAAATAGAAGACAAAGCTAGAAAACATTATAAGATATTCATTTCATAGTTAATATACACATTTACCCTCTTTTCCTTCGTTCTAATATTGCATAAAGCAAATAATCAAGCAAGTCACAGTTTTACTCATCAAGTAACTAGATAACCAGATGAAAATAAAACTGACACAATTCATTAAAATAAAAATCTTTAAAAATTCAGCTTTAATTCTTCCTTCTCATTACTAATGTAAAAAAACATCCTAGAGATTAATTAACATAACTTTATGCTAATAATATAAAGATTGCTTCTTAGCTAATATTCATTCTTAGTAATAACACCAACAAGGGTCACAAGAACATTCTCATGGACTAAAGATTTTATCAGGTCAAGGATAATAGTAGAAAACGGGCCTTCTGATGTACTGAACTGGCACAAATCGATTCATGAAAGGATGAAAAATAACCGGCGCATTTCCACCACCATGTGGATTAACATGTGGGTGAAAGAAGCGAGATCGAAGTATTGGAGGGTGATACAATGACTGACTATTCATTCGATGAAAACTCTTAAAACATCCACAATTAGCACAAATATATTCTTCTTTAGTTCCATCATCACCCTTCTTCACAAATTCATGACATCCATCAACCGAATAGTCACCAAAATTAGTAACATGATTTTTTAGGCATATACCATATTTTATCATCATATCACCACTTGAATTTGAACTTGAATTGTTTGCCATTTGCTTGATTTTTTTTTCTAAAGACTTAAGAATGAAAATTTTGTTTTGTTTTTTTGTTTTGCGTTTTAACTCTCTTAAATAATGTGTGTAACAAGCTTCATTAATTGCTTGTTTGACATAAATCTAATCATGATATTATCTATAGTAGAAATGAATTTATTTTAGTAATTTTGCATTAATACTATATGTACAAAACGCTTGAAAAGATATATACAGATAAGAATGATTTAAGTAAGTTAATATATATATGTATGTATGTATATACACGACATGTTATACATCTATTAATTTGATGTATATATTTAGGGTCCGTTTGGCTATGTGATATGAAATCATGATTTGAAATTATTAGATGAACTTGAAGTTTTCTTTGGACATTTAATGTTGTTTGGTTTCTCATAATCATAAAACTCTATAACTTGTAAAGTCTCACTTCTTTATGCAATCTTAACAAATTAGCAAAAGTTTATTAAATTGCATAATATACTGTCACAAAGCTATTCTAAAATATTAAAATATTTATTTACCAAACTTTATTTCAATTAAAACAAAAACTAATTATAAGTTGCAGTGTCTAGTATTTATTATAATTATCCCACATACTACGGATAATCTTCTCACATTGAACTTGCTATTTTTAATTATATGACAGGGAATATAAACTAACATTGTTACTTTGAGTCATTTGTTGGTCAATTTGGTTTGTAAATAATTTTGATAAAAATTAATGAATTTGGTTAATATGAATGGTAGAGTATGAATTGATTTAAAGTAATAATAAATTTTATGTTGATAACAATAATTGCTATATGAGATATAAATGGTTTTAAAAGTAATGATATGAATTATATATTTTATAAACATATGAAACAAATGGTTAGTAGATATAAATGTGGGTAGTTTTTACAAAACTTAAACTTCTAGGTCAATTTTTGAATTTGAAAATTTCTAAATCATGATTTTTTGAGAATTTGAGATTTCATCTCATTATATGAAATCAGCTTAAAATCACACGTCCAAATGCTGATTTCTTATCATGATTTCATATTGTGATAGGAAATTGCATGTCAAAAATTTTACTTAATTCTTAGAAGATATAATCCCCTATTTCTACTCATATATCTTCTAATTGAGTAGTCAAAATAGAGGTGAAATTATATTTCTCATACAACTCTTTTATTCTAAGCTTGTATTTGGACATACACTATGATATCTTGATTTCAGATTAATATTTGGACATGCGATTTAAGACTAACTTCTCCAAAAAAAAAGTATGATTTTAAACTTCAAACCCTAATTTCATTTTTTTAATGCAAAACTTGACCTATAAGTTTATATTCATAAACCATCATTTTAAATTTTGTAAAAAGGGACTCATGCTCGGCGTGAAAACATTATTCTACCATGTTAAAGAATTAAATTAAACAATAAATAACTTGTAACACCCCGTAACTAGAAAGAAGTTAAAAAGTGGAAATAGTCATTTTTGGAAAGAATATAAAAAAAATCTGGAAATTTCTTAAGTATGTTAAGTTGGATTTTTGGTCAACTTCAAACGATCATAACTCCTAGCTAAAGATAAGTTATGTGTGTTTCCAGATATTGTAGGAAAGATCTTGGAATAATATTTCCAACGCCGCTGAGTTTGCACGATTCCGAGTTCGTATGAGTGAGATATGCCCATTTGAAGTTGGATGTCCAAATAAGCAAAGTCTAACCCCGATTTTTGAAGAGCATTATGGTCTTTTCCATACCACATAACTTAATTTCGTTTTTGTAATTAAATGGGGTCTAAACTGATAGGATTCAGTTTACGCTTTTACGATATTGTGTTAGGGTTTTAGGAAAGAGAAAATAAGAAGAGAAAGGAGGAGAAGGAGCAAGAATCGTCAAGTTCTTCAAGAATTGCTTGTGGATTTCGTCAAGGGGTGATACCTACGAGGTATGTGAGTTCACACAGCATTGGGTTCGTTCACCCACATGCCAAACATGTTTAATTCAGCATGAATTCGTCCTAAGAGTTGAAAGTTTGAATTTCTTGATGTGTGTTCTTGAATTTACTTTCGTTCTTGAATTTGGGATGAGATTGAGGAGTTCTTGAGAGTTTAAGAGTCTAAGGTCAATTTTAGAGTTGTGTTTGATTAGATTCTTGTGTACATATGCTGGGTTTCTGAATTTAAAGAGGATTTCAGAAAAAGAATAGAATTTAGGTGAATTGGGGTTAGAAAACGAAGAAGGAACAAGTCGGCAGAATCTAGGTACCAGGTCCGCGTGGTGAACCTGTTCCTCAGGATTGACAAAATTGCTCTGCATCGCGGAGTGGTCACGGACCATTCTGCCTCAAAATTTATTTCGCGACCAAATAATTAAATGCATCTTCGCGTCACGGACTTGCTTCCAGACAGTGATTTCTTGACCTTTTCTTGCGTTTAACTATCTAAAAACACTCCTAAACATCATGAGATCTTTCCTATCACAAATCTCAATCCTTGAATCCATAATTGAATTCAAGGATCAGTTAAGAGTCAAGCCAATAAAAGTTAAGAGCCAAGTCAAGAGAAATTTATAGAATCTTCCAAAAGTCTTTTACAAATGATTTAACCTTGTTTTAAGACTTAAGTTTTGAGTTGACTAAATAGTAAAGTTGAAGTTCATTTTTTCAAAGTATATGGGGACTATGTATTCCCAAAGAGTTTAAAAAGTTTTCATATTTAAACAAGAAAAGGAAACCTTGATTTCCAAAGAGCCTTTGAGCTAGTTTTCAGAAAAGAGTAAGTGCTTTCACAATTAAGCAAGAGAGGAAACTTTGATTTCCAAGATAGCCTTTGAGCTAAGTTTTTGAGCAATTATATCAAACCACAAAAAGAAGTATGTTTTTAAACATAAGAGCTAGTATTATATTTTTTTGGGAGTAGTATTGAGCACCGATATGGGGAAGAGTTCAGACAACTCACAACCCCCATAAACCATGTAGCCATCATGGGTGGAAAAGGGTCATACTTTTTAGATGATTCCTTTAGTGCTTTTTAGCATAGACTAGTGGATCCACTTAGTAACCCTCGGCAAGGTATGGGACGGCCATGGCAGCGTGAGGTAAAATGATGTATCATCACAATAGGTCTTACGTGATGGTTGTCGGTTAGAGAAACTCCCAAAGAAGTAATTGTGTTCTTATATACATAGTTTATTGTATTTTTACATACATTTCTGAGTTATATGTATCTTTGCATACACACAGAGTTGACATCATGTTTTAAACATCTTTTCTTTATAGTAACACTTGTTTTAAACTCCTTTATATTGAAATGAGTTCAATTATGTTTAGTTTAGTTGAGCCAGGTAAGTTCTTCAGTTCCTTACAAGCGTATGTCTTGTTTTCGAATTCCCCTCGCATACTCATACATTCAATGTACTGATGCCATTTGGCCTACATCTTATTATGATGCAGACACAGGTAACCAGGATCATCATCCAGCGCCTCATTGATCCAGTTGAGCATTCAGAGTCAGTTGGTGGGCCTCCTTGCTTTTCGGAGGGCTACTTTGTTATCATTTAAATTTTAGTATTTTATTTGTGAGGATGATCAGGGGTCTTGTCCCGACATCCATCTCAGTTGTTTTAGAGGCTTCATAGACAGTCAGATGTTAGTCCTGTAGTCTTTTCATTGTCATTATCTTATGTTAAGACTTGAGTTTCCATTTTGGCCAAGATGAATGTTGAATTTTAAATATTCTAAGTTATTTTATTTAACAATTGAGTAAATGCATTTGATCATTGTAATAATGCTTAGAATCTTCCGCTGAGTACGTAAGCCAGGTTAAGGGTTCGCTTGGGGCTAGCAATGGTTATCGAGTGCCAGTCCTGCCCAGGGTGTAGGCTTAGGGCATGACAAACTTGGTATCAGAGCACAGAGTTCAAGAGTCCTAGGGAGTTTGTGAAGCCGTGTCTATAGAAACCTAGTTATCGGTGTGAAGTGCGCCACATCTATAATTAGGAGGCTGCGACACTTAGGAAAATTTCTCACTTCTTTCACACTCATTTCGTGCGTTAGAGTTTGATCTCTAAAAAGTTTCTTCTAACTCGTGCTTGCGCGTGTATTTCAGAACATGCCTCCACGAAGACTTGTCAGAGGTCGTCCTACTAGGCGTAATGTTGAGGAGCAAAGGGTACCTAATGCACCTGAAGTGCAACCCCAAAGAGAAGTTACTAATGCTGAGTTTAGGGAAGCAATAAAGATGCTAAGTCAAGTTGTGACTAATCAGGTTGGGCAACAAAGAGGGGCTCGACAAGAAGAGGCTGACACTTCGAGGATCTGTGAATTCTTGAGGATGAACCCTCCAAGTTTCACTGGTTCAACCACTATTGAGGATCCAGAGAACTTTATTGAGAAGCTGCAAAAGGTATTTGATGTCATGCATGTTGCTGATACTGAGAGGGTGGAACTAGTTGCATACCAAATGAAGGGTATCTCTAGGATTTGGTTCGATCAATGGAAGAAGAACCGAGCTGAGGATGCACCACCTGGGAGTTGGGCTTGTTTTGAGGAGGCCTTCTTAGGGAGTTTCTTTCCCCGGGAATTGAAAGAGGCTAAGGTACGAGAGTTCCTCACACTTAAATATGATTCTTTGAGCGTTCATGAGTATGGGTTGAAGTTCACCCAACTATCCTGTTATGCTCCAGAGATGGTTGCGGATATGAGGAGTAGAATGAGCTTGTTTGTTGTTGGGTTGTCTCGTCTGTCGAGTAAGGAAGGTAGGGCCATAATGCTAATATGTGATATGGATATATCAAGGTTGATGGTCTATGTGCATCAGGTTGAGGAACAGAAGCTAAGGGATAGAGAAGAGCTTAAGAACAATAGAACTAAGACAGGGAATGAGTTCGGGCAGCAGAAGAGTAATGCCAACCGTTCATCCTTTGAATAGAAATAGAAGGGACCTGCTCCATCATCTGCTAGTGCACTTACACCTAAGAAAAAAAGTGAGTACAATAGTCAGAATTTCAGAGCTAAACCTACCTATTCTCAGGGTAGTGTAGCGCAAAGGGGTAGTAAGCCTCCTGCCTGCGCTAAGTGTGGTAGGAACCACTCATGTACTTGTCATGAGGGCTCCACTTGTTGTTTCAAGTGTGGCCAGAATGGGCATTTCATGCGAGAGTGTCCAAAGAACAAGCAGGGAAATGGTAATGGGGGTAATAGAACCCAGTCTTCTTCAGTTGCTCCACCAGACAGAGCTACACCTAGATGGGCTACTTCCGTTACTGGCGGAGGATCAAACCGCCTATATGCTATCACAAGTCGCCAAGAGCAAGAGGATTCGCCAGATATTGTTACTGGTATGATCCAAGTCTTTAACTTTAATTTTTATGCTTTGCTAGACCCATGAGCGAGTTTATCCTTTGGAACTCCGTATGTTGCGATGAATTTTAATGTTATTCTAGAGAAACTTAGTGAACCATTCAGTGTTTCTACACCTGTTGGTGAGTTTATTCTAGCAGAGAGAGTCTATCATGATTGTCCTATTTCCGTCAATCACAAGAGTACCATGGCTGATTTAATTGAGTTAGACATGGTAGTTTCTAATGTCATTCTTGGCATGGACTGACTTCATGCATGTTATGCTTCAGTGGATTGTAGAACTCGAGTTGTCAAGTTTCACTTTCCAAATGAGCCAGTCTTAGAGTAGAAAAGTAGTTCACCAGTGCCTAAGGGTCATTTTATTTCGTCCCTTAAGGAAAGAAAGTTAGTTACCAAGGGGTGTGTCTATCACTTAGTCTGAGTTCATGACTCTAGTGTTGAGATACCTCCTATTCAGTCAGTTTCGGTAGTAAAAGAATTTCCATAAGTCTTTCCAGATAATCTACCCGGAGTCCTTCTTGAGAGAGAGATGTACTTTGGTATAGATGTTCTCCCAGATACTCGTCCTATATCTATTCTGCCATAAAGAATGGCACCATGAGAGTTGAAAGAGCTTAAAGAGTAGTTGAAAGATCTCTTAGATAAAGGTTTCATTCGACCAAGTGTCTCACCTTGGGGCGCTCCGATCTTGTTTGTGAGGAAGAATGATGGTTCCCTTAGGATGTGTATAGATTACCGTCAATTGAACAAGGTTACCATCAAGAATAAGTATCCTCTTCCAGGAATTGATGACCTTTTTGATCAACTTCAGGGTGATACCTGTTTCTCTAAGATAGACCTCAGATCAAGCTACAATCAGTTAAGAGTGAGGGAATGTGATATTCCAAAGACAACATTCAGGACCCATTATGGTCATTATGAGTTTTTGGTCATGTCATCTGGTTTGACCAATGCGTGTAACGACCCTAAAAATGAACTAGCGAAACTAGAGCCTCACATGTGAGTTTGGAGTTGAGAACTTGATGAAATGATGAGAAATGACCGTGACGTCCGGAAATTAGTCGTTTGAACTAGTGAGTTGTAAGGGTCTTGTCGTTGAAGTTTGGAGTGTTGTTTAAGGGCTTAAGGGGTTGATTAGCTAGTTGATTAATCACCTTTATAAGCTAGCAAGACCTTAAGCTAGGTCATGAAATCATTTAGAACC
>JAJOOD010000994.1:0-53459 GCA_029582525.1 Solanum tacnaense | reverse complement strand
AAAATAAGGTTTGAAGACTCTATTCATGAGGTCCATGAAAGCTGCCGGTCATTGGTCAACCCAAAGGACATAACCAAAAACTCGTAATGACCATATCTAGTCCTAAAAGTTGTCTTTGGAATATCACATTCCCTTACTCTTAACTGGTGATAGCCTGATCTGAGATCAATCTTTGAAAAACAGGTGGCACCCTGAAGCTGATTGAAAAGATCATCAATCCTCGGAAGAGGGTACTTATTCTTGATGGTAACCTTGTTCAACTGGAGGTAATCTATACACATTCTAAGGGAACCATCTTTCTTTCTCACAAATAAGACCGGGGCACCCCAAGGTGAAACACTCGGTCGAATGAAACCCTTATCTAGAAGGTCTTTCAACTACTCTTTCAACTCTTTCAACTCTGTTGGTGCCATTCTATATGGCGGAATAGAGATAGGACGAGTATCTGGAATGAGATCTATGCCGAAATCTATTTCTCTCTCAGGAGGAATTCCAGGTAGAGCATCAGGAAAAACTTATGGAAACTCTCTTACTATAGGAACTGACTGAAAAGGAGGTATCTCAACACTAGAGTCATGAACTCGGACTATGTGATAGATACCACCCTTCGAAACAAACTTTATCGCCTTAAGGTACGAAATAAAACGACCCTTAGGCACTGCTGAACTACTACTCCATTCTAAGACTGGCTCATTCGGAAACTGAAACTTGACCACTCAAGCTCTACAGTCTAACGATGCATAACAGGCATGAAGCCAATCCATACCTAGAATGACATCAAAATCTACCATGTCTAACTCAACCAAATTAGCCATGGTGCTCTTGTGATTGATGGAAACAGGACAATCACAATAAACTCTTTCTGCTAATATAGAATCCCCAACAGGTATAAAAACACAAAAGGGTTCACAAAGTCTTTCAGGAAGAACATCAAAATTATTTGCAACATAAGGAGTTATAAAAGATAAACTTGCTCCTGGATCTAACAAAGCATACACATCAAAAGCAAAGACTTTGATCATACCAGTGACAACATTAGGAGAATTCTCTTGCTCATCACGACTGGTGATGGCATAGAGGCGATTTGCTCCTCCACCGGTACTAGAAGTAGCTCCTCTAAGTGTCGTCCTGTCTTGGGGAGCAACTGATGAAAAATGGGCCCTACTACCCAGATTTCCACTACCTTGATTGTTCTTTGGGCATTACTTCATGAAGTGACCCTCTTGTCCACACTTGAAGCAACCTGTCTGGCCTTGACGACACTTTCCTGGATGGACTCTACCACACCTAGCACATGCAAGACCCCGGTTACTTCCTTGTGCTATACTATTCTGAGACTGTGCAGGTCCAGCTCTGAAGTTCTGTGAATTCTGTCCCGCATACCCACTTTTATTTCTGGGTGCAGGTGCACTAACAGTTGATGGAGCAGGTCCCCTTTGCCTTTGCTGAAAGGATGAACGGTTCACATTACCTTTCTGTTGCCCAGACTCATTACCGGTCTTACCTCTCTTATTTCTGAACTCTTCTGTCCCTCAGCTTTTCTTCCTCAACTTGCTGCACATAGACCATCAACCTGGACATGTCCATGTCCCCGATAAGCATTGCAGCCCTACCCTCCTTACTCGGCAACCGAGACAGCCCAGCAACAAACAAACTCATTCTATTCCTCATATCCGCAACTATCTCCGGAGCATAGCGGGATAGTTGGGTGAACTTCAAACTATACTCATGAACACTCAAAGACTCCTGCTTAAGTTTGAGGAACTCACGTACCTTGGCCTCTTTCAACTCTCGAGGAAAGAAATGCCCCAAGAAAGCTTCCTCAAAATAGGCCCAACTCGCAGGTGGTGCATTCTCAGCTCTGCCCCCTTTCCACTGGTCGAACCAAGCTCTAGCAACATCCTTCAATTGATACGCAACTAGTTCAACCCGCTCAGTATCTGCCACATGCATCACATCAAAAATCTTCTTCAACTCCTCAATAAAGTTCTCTGGATCCTCAGTAGTGCTCGAACCCATGAAACTCGGAGGATTCATCCCCAAGAACTCACGAATCCTCAAAGTGTCAGCTCCCTCATGTCTAGCTCCCCTCTGCTAACCAATCTGATTAGTTACAGCTTGACTTAATATCCTAATTGCCTCTCTGAACTCGGCATCAGAAACTTCCCCTTGTGGTTGCACTCCCGGGGTATAAGGTAACTCTTGTTCATCAACATAACGTCTAGGAAGACGCCCTCTGCCAACTCTTTTTGGAGGCATGACTATCTGAAAACACGCGCAAGCACGGATTAGGAAGAAACTCTTTAGAGGTAAACTCTAACGCACGAGATGAGTGTGAAAGAAGTGAGAAATCTTCCTAAATGTTGCAACCTCCCAATTATAGATGTGGCGCGCTTCACATCGATAAGTAGGACTCTACAGACATGGCTTCATAGACTCGCTAGGACTCTTGAACTCTGTGCTCTGATACTAAGTTTATCCCGCCCCGAGCCTACACCCTGGGCGGGACCATAACCCGGAGATCATTGCTGGCCCCAAGCGAACCCTTGGCCTAGCTTTCTTAACTTAGCGGAAACCTAACTCAACAGAATAACTCAATGCCATGTAAAGACATAAAATAACATAACTGATAAAATCTGGCCAAAAAGGTAACTCGAGTCCCAAAATAGAATATTATATATATACATAGATGAGAAACTCAAAACTAACTAACTGACTGTCTATGAAGCCTCTAACATACTGAGATGGATGTTGGGACAGACCCTGCAACATCCTAATAGCACAAAACTAAAAGAAACAAAATATATGAGTCCTCCGGAAAGCAAGGAGGCTCACTACTGACTCTGGAGTGTTCAGCTGGATCAACGGCGTGCTGGATGCTGATCCGGGGTACCTGTGTCTGCATCGTCATAAGATGCAGGCCAACTGGCATCAGTACATGGAAGGTACGAGTATGCGAGTTGGAAAGCTAAACCACAACTTAAGATTGAAAAGAGTACAAGAGAACACTTACCTTTGCTCTGTTCAACTCATGAATAACTGAACTCAATATATAAAGCAATAAGACACATGCAATATATAAAGCTTGAAAAACTCTTAAAACATGACGTAAAAATCATATTTATAATATCATGAAAATACCATGCTTCCTCTCAAGTTCTACTAGTGCAATGTATGAATGAAGTCCCATACCCCCATCCATATTAAGCAGAACCCTCGAGGCACCATGCTCTTTCTACTGTGGGAGCTTCTCTAACCGACAAACCACCACTATGAATCTGAGTGGTGATACAACGTTTTACCTCACGTTGCCCGAGGACCATCCTATACCTTGCCGTGATGTAGGAAGCTAACTTTACTAAGTGGATCCACTAGCTTAACTTTCGGGTTCATCTAAAAAGTATGACCCGTTAACTCCCATGTTCGCTACATGGTTCTTATGGAGAGTTGAGTTTAATATGAACTCGTATCCCCAATTCGGTGCTCAAGACTACTTCCAAAAATACTTTAGGTCATAAGTGTTTTAAACACATCTTTCTTTAGTTGAGATAATTACTCAAAATCTAGCCCAAAGGCTCACTTGGAAACGATGTTCCTATTTCCTGAAAACTAGCCCAAAGGCTCTTTTGGAAATCATAGTCCCTTTCTTACTCAAATGTAAAAACATTTAGAAACTTCTTTGGGAATACATAGTTCCCTAATAGCTTTTGAGAATGAACTCAACTTTAAACTCTTGACTCAACTTGAAACTTGAGACCTCTTTCTTAGCTTGAAACTCTAAGCTCTTTACTTGACTTGAAACTTGAGTCTTAAATTGAAGTTAAAACGTTCAACAAAGAATCTTGAACAACCTTAAGAACTTGCTTGAACTAACTTCTTAACTTTGCTTGACTTCTAACTTCACTTGACTTCTAACTTTCCTTGAATTGAATTATGAATTCAAGGTGTTTGATGACATGTTACGGATGAGTTCGGGAGGTTTAAATGTACCTTAGAGTGTTGGAAACAACCATAAAACATAGGTACAATACCAAGGAACATGCATGAGAAAGCATGGAAAGAATGGGGGAACATGGCGTCCTTGGCGCTCTGCAAGGCGCGGAGCGCCAGACCTTGAAGCTCAGAAGGCACCTGCTGGCGCTCAGAGAGGTGCGCCGCCCCAAGGGGGAAACTTCAGAATCCCTTTTGGGGCGCGCTGGCAGGCGCGACGCGCCAACCCCCTTGCCCAGAAACTCGAATTTTCTCCCTTGTTTTGCCAACTCTAAACCACCCTTACTTCAAGGGCTTCAACCCCAAACACTAAGGATCATCATATCCCTCAACATACCATGGATTACAACTCAAAACACAACCGGAAACATGTCCCAAATCACAAGGGACTTCAACAATACCAACAACAACATCAACAACACAACCAACAACTCCAAACAACACAACCAATCTTTGTTCAAAATAAAAGGGGATTGGTGTGTGGGGGAAAGGGATCAACCCACACTAACTACTCACATACCTAGTAGGGATCACCCCCGACGATTTTCACGACGATCTTCGACTAAAACTCCTTGATCTCCTCTTCTTCTTCTCTCTTCTTTCTCTCTTCTCCTCTTCTTCACTCAAGAACCCTAACTCTTTACTCTTTTAAAATGGAACAAAATGATCCACAATAAGTCTAACACAACAATATAACCTCAAAATAAATGATTTGTGAAAAGACCAAAATGCCCTTAAATTTCCGGACGAATTCTCTGCCAACTGCCTAACTTTCAAAGGGCATAACTCACTCATACGAACTCGAAATCGAGCAAACTCAGTGGCGTTGGAAATACCATTCCACGAGATATGCAACCATAACTGGAACTACTCCTAACTCATCCTGAGCTAGAAGTTATGACTGCTCAAAGTTGGCCAAAAACTCACCTTTTCCATACTTCGCCAAAATTTTCCAAAATTTTCAAATTCTTTCCAAAAATGAAAATTTTCAAATTCCAAGCCTCTTCTTAGTTATTTCAATTTTACGGATGTTACAAGAATTATATGGATTGGTTGAACTCAAAGGATAAGGGATTAGTTATCTACATAGCATTTGGTAGTTACTCTGAAATATCAAGTCAATTGATGGAGGACAATGGTCACGGATTGCTGAAATGTGGGAGGCCATTTTTGTGGGCGATTAGGGAAGGACAAGACGGAGAAAAGATGGAGGACAAGTTGAGTTGCAAAGATGAACTTGAAAAGCAGGGGAAGATAGTGAATTGGTGCTCGCAAGTGGAAGTTCTTAAACACCCTTCTGTTGGTTATTTTCTGACTCACTGTGGATGGAATTCAACTTTGGAGAGCATAGCATCTGAGGTACCTATCGTGGCATGCCCACTCTGGAACGATTAAGTTTGTAATGCAAAACTCATTCAAGATATCTGGAAGAATGGTGTTAGAGTTAATGTCAGTGAAGGTGGTGTCGTGGAAAGAGATGAGGTCAATAGATGTATCACGATCGCGATGGGAAGCGACGAAGAAGAGGAAGAATTGAGAAGAAATGTCAAGAAATGGAGTGATTTACCTAAGGAAGCTATGAAGGAGAATGGTACATCAAGTGTGAATCTCAAGGCTTTTGCTAATGAGTTTTTACTTGGTGATAATGGGTACTAAATTACTCCTGAATAGATGATTTTAATCAAATAGCTAGTAATCATTTAGTTTTTTAAGAGCTTGTTCTCCGTTTCAGAAAAAATAGTGAATTTGTTTGAAATTATTCATAATGAAATAATTTTCTTAGTTTCTGAAATAATTATTTTAATTTCTTCCTCACTTAAAACTTTAATTTTTTTCTTTCATTAATTTCTTATCTTTTCACTTTTAATTATTTTTAGAAAATTATTTTGTTTTAAAAAAATATAAATAAAAAGTGTCCTTCAATTTTAACGATTTTTTTATGTTTTATTTGATTTTATTTACTCATTTTAATATCTATTCGAAAATAACTTATTTTATATATAAGACTTTTGTAATTAAATTTCAAATCAAATCAAAAGGAAAGACAAAGAAAATAAAAGAATAAAAAAAATCGATAGAAACATTAAAAGAAAACACAATGAATGAAGGTAAAAAAAAATTAAAAAAATTATAAAATACAAAGCATACGTGTACTAACTTAATTTAAATACAAGATAAAGAAAATAAAAAGATATCGAAGAATTATTTTTTTAAAAAATAAATAAAAAGCTTTAAAAAACATTTAATTATTTTTTAAAAAATTTAAAAATATTATTTACACAAGTGACAAGCACGTGTGTACAAACATAACAAACTTATTTGGTTGAAGGTGTCACGTCAGCACAAAAGGTGCAGCAATATGAAAATTTGTGTTCAAGAGATAATAGGAACCTAATTAAATTAAGGCATGTCACTGAGATTTCGGTCATAGTTCATGAGGGGTACTTATTCCTTATCCCTTATTTTCTTAAAAAATAAAATAAATTATAATCGAATATATACTTATGTCATGCTTTTGTAACTCTAATTTGTTAGCACACGTTATCGCTAATAATAAAACATACTACTTGCTATCATTATGCTTTTTTTTTGTTACTTATCACTCTAAAGATATCACACATTTCCTGTGTTATGTTTTGCTAAATAATAAATTTGATTCTTGGTATAACAAAAAATTCCCAATACGTTTTAGAATTTCAAGAAACTTTGAGTAAAATGTCTTTTGATATATTTTTATTTAATAAAATTTATATAATCTCAAAACATAAATATTTAAGGTAGATGTTTAGAGAATGTGATGTATTCTTTAGATTTTTATAGTATAAGTGACCTTAATTAGTTGTAAATTGTAATCAAGCCAATTCAAAGACGCTTTCTTCCTTTACAAAGTTCTCCTTCCAAAAATCCTCATTCTCTTTCATGGATACATCTCTTTTCACCACCCAAAACATGAAAAAAGAAAAATGGAGAATCTCATGTTCTTATAGCACTATTCCCAGGCAAAGGACAAATTAATCTATGTTTTTAATTTTCCAAACTATCAATCAGTTTAGGTGTTGAAGTCACTATAACTAGAAGTCTATAAGGTTTCAGTAGAATAAAAAAAACTCTCAAATGTTGAAGGATTAAGCTTTCTTCCTTTCTCTGATGGCTAAGATGAAGATTCTAATTAAGTTCAATTGATGAATTCCATTTGTTCAATTCTTTTATAAAGTCACGTGAGTCAGAATTTATACTCAAGTCAATCCAATCAAATGTAAATAAAGGTACCCCTTTTTCACATGTCATCACTATTATTATGGATCGGATTGGTTTTGTGGCACAAAAAAATCAATATCCCATCTACATTATTTTGTATCCAACCAACCACAGTTTTTAATGTTTAATATTATAGATTCACAGATTATGTTGAATATTTCAAAAACTGTGATGCTAAGGATAAAATATTAAAGTTACCAGGATTATCATCACTTAGTCCAGTTGATTTTCCTTCTTTTGTGTTTGATGGCATTGAGATTACCAATTGGCCAATTAAGTCTATTAAAAGATAAATTGAAATGTTGAATATTGAAGAAAATCCAAAATTTCTTGTGAACATTTTGATGCTTAATTTGATAATTTTAAAGCATGGGACTATGGTAAAAATTGGGCCTTCGATTCCTTTAAAAAAATTTATAAAAATAATTTTCAATCTGATATGATTGAGATTAGTTCGAAGAATTATATGGATTGGTTGAACATAAAGGATAAAGACTAATTTTATTATTTGTGGGAAGCTCCTAGAGTCAAAAATGGATTACCATTTTACCCTTAACTTACTCCTAAAATAAATTGAATAATAATATATATTTAATTAATTATATATTAAGTAATAGTTATATTTAAATTCATGCATCAAACAAGTTCTTAATGCAATCATATATTCATGAACTAATTAAATGTGGCTAATGAAGAGTCTAGTAACCTTGAATTTTAATTTGAAAGATAATTGGAGGTAGTGAAGAGACTATCAAAGACACTCACACAACATTATTTATATTCCCTTATTTCATTTATGCTTGTGATCATCCTGCATTCTACATTAGGTTAGTCTACATCAGTTGTAAAATTTTCTTTACCAAGTAATTATAAGAATTCTTACTTATTTATTTATAAGTATTCTTTAAAATTTCATGCATATTCTATAATGACCCGAATCGTCGTTAATTAGGAAAGGAAAACATCGTGGAAAAATGGGCCTCTCAGCCTGCCAGAGCGGGCCAAATGCCGCTACGGGGCGGCGCTATAGCGGGATAATTGGCGCCAAAGAGGAATGGGCGAGACAGAATTTTAAATAATGTGAAGTCTGATTTTATCCTTTTTCTAAAAACACTAAAAAGAGGCGATGATCACCCCAGAAACCCTCCAAAGACTGCTCTAAACTTGGAAAGAAAGGAGAAAGAGATTACTAGCGTAAGGAGGTCGATAGATTGACGATATTCGGTCAACATCCACCATCTTGTCGTCCGGGAAGTAGAATTCAAGCTACGATCCCTCTATGAATTCTTGGGGCCCAAGTAGTCTAGGTTTATTAATTAAGTAGTTGTAAATTCGTAAATCACTACGTAGTATAATGGTATTGACGGTAGAATTCATGCGTAGACTTTCATGCACCGAAAAAGGGACAGTCGTACATGTATTCCTAGGTATTACATCAGATGCATACCGTAGGGAAAATCCCTATCTCGTGAACTAGGGTTTGGGGGATTGTTTAATTTCCTATTTGTGTGATGTATGCTGATTGATTGCTATATAGTACGCATGCGGGTATGCGAAGCATAAAAAGTGGAAACGAACCTAATGAATTGATTATGAACAATGCATGCCATGAACTTGAGTACTTGACTAGATGCTGTGAGTATTGTCCATTATGGATGTGATTGTGCTTGTGGTTATGTTGATTGGATCGGGTGTCACGTACCGACACACTAACATGCATTGGATCGGGTGTCACATACCGACACATATACATACATTGGATCAGGTGTCACGTACCGACACATATGCATATATTGGATCGGGTGTCACGTTCCGACACACTAACTGTTTGGGTATGGGTTCTATGAGAGGACCATTGCATTGACATATCTAATTGTTATTGAGATTGTGGTTTGTACATTTCCCTTGAATGGATGACTGATTATTGTATTTATATATGAGTATTTTACTATGTAATGTATACTTGTGAAATATTTCGTTATTGAATGAGCCATGGATGGTTCGGCCGAAATCGGGATGTGATATGGTGGGTGGGGATCGAGGGTCCAGGGATTCTATGTGTACCTTAGATAGGTGGTCATGTATATCGTCGTTGTTAAATTGGGGGTGGTGTTGTGTCGTAATTGTTAAGTAGTGGATATTACCTTGGAAGGGGGATTCGTATTGAAATGATTAATAAACCTTGTTATAACGTACTATGGGTCAAGGGTCGAGTGGGAATGTGGAAGAAGTAAGGGTATGTCGTGTATGGTTTGCCAGGTTAGTAGTGGTCTTATTCAAAATTCATGAAAGTGGTAGAACAGTTAAGCTATGATCAAGAGCAGAACGAGTAAGGGGTTATAGTCAAGTGTGTTAGTATATGATTAAAGTAGACGGGAATGGTAAGGGTAGGAAAATATAAAGGTGGAGGAATGAATAGTCTTATTGCATGTTTTTGCTAGTCGATTTCCCATATTATGCGGTGGGTATCGGGTTGACCGATGATGCCTACCAGTACGTGCGATTTTGTACTAATACTACTCTGGCTATGCATTTTTGGTATAGTCTGGATGCAGGGTCGATGATGTCTCAAAGGTGAAGACGAAGATGATATCCAATAGCTTCTATTTTCCTTCTGCATGGTGGGAGCTGTGTCTTTGCTAATTTGTTTATACCTTGTAATCTTAGCAGCTCTTATTCCTGTTTAGACTAGATTCTTGGGGGTGTTAATTACTTTACAAGTCTTAACTTCGAAACGTTAATTTTAAACTAATTATTTTATAAAAATCTCCATAAACCTTCTTTTATTTTAGTTTTCTTAATCTTCTGCATTTTTTAAACTGTTTGGGAATCGAGGGTTTTCCTACTTAAGTGTTAGAGTAGGTGCCCGCACGGTCCGGTGGGTTGGGTCGTGACAAATTGGTATCAGAGCCCAGGTTATCGGTCTTCCCGTACCAGAGCGAATGTGGAGTAGACTTCTGCGGATGGGTGTGCTGAAGTCCACATCTAATCTTCAGGAAGCTATGAAGCATTCTAGGAAGTCATTTCATTTCTCCTCTCCTTTCGTTCGAGTTGCCGCTTGAGGTGTGGGCTTAGTCCAATTGGTATCTCAACAAAGTGAACTGGACACCGTAGTCCCGGTTGAAAGGGTGCAAGCAAAGTAAAATTAGAACTGGGAAGGTTCCAATTTGTATATGGCCTTAGGGGCTGTATAAATGCATGGACGATCAATAATGATCATCTATGGGACATATTAATTAATAATTTGGACTTTTCTGTGAAGTGTAGCTTGAAATTATGAATGTTATTGTCTAAACTAACTGTTGATATGAAAGGTGTAATTGCTTGGACGCCATGATATGATTATGTGTACCCTAATTTCTTGTCTGAACTTAGATGTGTGCAAAATGCTATCCCAAAGGTTCGAAATGGTGCGAATGGTAATCGCTTGAGTTTTGTGAACTACTTTTCCGGGAGAGAGTCATTACAAAGTTTGGTGCAAGGATCTAGATAAACTACGATGTGATTCGTAACAAAATCTGGACGTGTGTTGCGACCGATTATAACTGTGTGAGTGTACGAGCATATCCAGGGGATGTGCGTGTCTGTGGTGTGGAATTAATAAGAATAGATTCTGGAGTGTTTACCGTGGGATTGACTCGGGATAGACAATGACCATCCTAGCTAAGGGAATTATCCTAAATGCCTAGTTATAGCCTGGGGGACAATGGAAAATTTTAGAAACAAGGAAAGCCCCAGAAAAATTATTCGCCTGGATTATGTTTCGTCTGAGCCGTTGGGGCAGGATTATTCCCTCCAGGGCGAGACCGCCAAAGCAGGATTTTGTAATACCCCGTAACTAGAAAGAATTAGAAAGAAGTTAAAGAAGAAATAGTTATTTTTGGAAAGAATATAAAATTCTAGAAAATTTCCTAAGTATGTTAAATGTATTTTTTTGGCCAACTTCAAATGACCATAACTCCTAGCTTAAGATGAGTTAGGTGTGTTTCCAGATATCATAGAAAAGTTGTTGGAATAATCTTTCCAACACTGCCAAGTTTACGCGATTCCGAGTTCTTACGAGTGAGTTATGCCCATTGGAAGTTGGGCTATTCAAATAAGGAAAGTTCAATACAGATTTTGGAAGGGTATTTTAGTCTTTTCCTTACCCAATTATTTTGTTACGTTTTGGGTAATTAACTGGGGTAAACTGATCTTAGTCAGTTTATGCTTTTGGGAAAAGAGTTAGGGTTTTGAGAAAAGAGAAAAGAAGAGAAGAAGGAGCAAGAATCGTCAACATCTTCAAGAAACGCTCGTGGATTTCATCAAGGGGTGATCCCTACTAGCTAGGTATGTGAGATCACATAGCGTTGGGTTAGTTCACCCATGCGCCAAACATTTTAATTCAGAGTATTTTCGTCCTAAAAAGATTGATAATTTGATGTTCTTGAGTTGTATTCTTGAATAAGTTTCTTTCTTGAATTTGGGATGAGATTGAGGAGTTCTTGAAAGTTTAATATTGATTATTAGAGTTGCTTTGAGTTAGATTCTTGTGTATATGTTTTGGGTACCTGAATCTAAAGAGATATTGAGAAAAATAATAGAAATTAATCGAATTAAGGTCTTAAAATGAGTTGAAAAGCTCGTCGGGTTTGCCTGGAAAAGGGCTAGCGCGACACGCCCCCGTAGCGCCAGAGGAGCTGGGGCGGCGCGCCTGCAGTGAGCCCGAAATGAGCCCCAGAAAGTTGTGGCTGGCACGGCATGCTAGGGACGCGCCCGGACCGTCATTTTCCACCAGTTTATCATCGTTTAGCCCGTTTAAGAGGCAAGTCTAGGATGTTCTTAGAGTCCTTCCAAGAAGTATTTTGCAAATACTTTTAACTTTGTTTTAAGACTAAAAGTTCAAGTTGAGTAAAGAGTAAAGAGTAAAGATTGAAGTTCATTTCTTCAAAGTAAGAGTTTAAAATGTTTTCACATTTAAATAAGAACGGAAACTGAGATTTCCAAAGAGCCTTTGAGCTAGTTTTCAAAAAAGAGCAAATGCTTTAACAATTAAGCAAGAAGGGAAACTTTGATTTCCAATATAGCCTTTGAGCTAAGTTTTTGCGTAATTATCTCAAATTACAAAAAGAAGTATGTTTTTAAAACATAAGAGCTAGTATCATATTTTGGGAGTAGAATTGAGCACCGATATGGGGGAGATTTAGATAACTCACAGCCTCCATAAACCATGTAGCCATCATGGGTAAAAGAGGGTCATACTTTTTAGATGATTCATTTATTGCTTTTTAACATAGACTAGTGGATCCACTTAGTAGTTCAGGTTTTATACCCCCGGCAAGGTATAGGACGGCCCTGGCAGCGTGAGGCTTGTCGGTTAGAGAAACTTCCACAGAAGTAATTGTATTCTTATATACACAGTTTATTGTATTTTTACATACATTTCAGAGTAATATGTATCTTTGCATACACACAGAGTTGACATCTTGTTTTAAACAACTTTTCCTTATATTGCACTCGCTTTAAACTGATTTATATTTAAATGAGTTCAGTTATTTTGAGTTGAGTTGAGCCAGGTAAGTTCTACAGTTCCTTTTAAGCTTATGTCTTGTTTTAGAATTCCCCTCGCATACTCGTACATTCAATATATTGATGTCATTTGGGCTGCATCTTATTATGATGCAAACACAAGTAACCAGGATCAGCATCCAGCGTATTGTTGATCCAGTTGAGCACTCAGTCTTGTGGTTAGCCTCTTTTCTTCTGGAGGATCCCTTTTATTGGTTTCAGTTTTATTATTAGTTCATTAGGATGTTGTGGGTCTTATCCCGACATCTATCTCAATTGTTTAGAGGCTTCATAGATAGTTAGATGTTAGTTCTTTAGTCTTTTCATTGTCATTATCGTATGTTGAGACTTGAGGTTGCCTTAATGGCCAGTTGAATGTTCCGTTATAAAATTCCATTTTATTTCATAGATGTATCTTTGTTGAGTTAAGTTTTCCACTGAGTAAGTAAGTCAAGCCAAGGATTCGCTTGGGGCCAACAATGGTTCTTGACTGCCAATCCCGCCCAGGGTGTAAGCTTGGGGTGTGACAAATTTGGTATCAGAGCACAGAGTTCAAGAGTCCTAGGGAGTTTATGAAGTCGTGTATGTAGAGTCCTAGTTATCGGTGTGAAGCACACCACATCTATAATTAGGAGGCTGCAACACTTAGGAAATTATCTCACTTCTTTCACACTCATTTCGTGCGTTAGAGTTTGATCTCTAAAAATTTTCTTCTAACTCGTGCTTGCGCGTGTCTTTTAGATCATGCCTCCACGAAGAGCTGTCAGAGGTCATCCTGCTAGGGGTAATGTTGAGGAGCAAAGGGTACCTAGTGCACCTGAAGTCAAACCCCAAGGAGAAGTTACTAATGTTGAGTTCAGGGAAGCGATAAGGATGCTAAGTCAAGCTGTGACTAATCAGGTTGGGCAACAAAGAGGCGATCGACAAGAAGAGGCTGACACTTCGAGGATCCGCGAATTCTTGAGGATAAACCCTCCAAGTTTCACTGTTTCAAGTACTATTGAGGATCCATAGAACTTTATTGAGGTTCAAGCACTACTGAAGATCCATTGAACTTTATTGAGGAGATGCAAAAGGTATTTGATGTCATTCATGTTGTTGATACTGAGAGGGTGAAACTAGTTGTTTACCAAATAAAGGGTGTCTCTAGGATTTGGTTCGATCAATGGAAGAAGAATAGAGTTGAGGATGCACCACCTGCGAGTTGGGCTTATTTTGAGGAGGCCTTCTTGGGGCTTTTCTTCCCCCGAGAACTGAAAGAGGCTAAGGTACGAGAGTTCCTCACACTTAAACGGGATTCTTTACGCGTTCATGAGTATGGGTTGAAGTTCACTCAACTATCTCCTTATGCTCCGGAGATGGTTGAGGATATGAGGAGTAGAATGAGCCTGTTTGTTGCTAGGTTGTGTCCTCTGTCAAGTAAGGAAGATAGGGCTGCAATGTTAATAGGTGACATGGATATATCAAGGTTGATGGTGTATGTGCAGCAGGTTGAGGAAGAGAAGCTGAGGGAGAGGGCAGAGTTCAAGAATAAGAAAGCTAAGACAGGGAATGAGTCCGGACAGTAGAAGAATAATGCCAACCGGTCATCTTTCCAACAGAAACAGAAGGGACCTGCTCCATCATCTCCTAGTGCACCTGCACCTAAGAACAAAAGTGAGTACAATAGTTAGAATTTCAGATCCAAGCCTGCCTATTCTCAGGGTAGTATGGCGCAAGGGTGTAGTAAGCCTCCTGTTTGCGCTAAGTGTGGTAGGAACCACTCAGATACATGTCGTGAGGGCTCCAATAGTTGCTTCAAGTGTGGACAGAATGGTCATTTCATGCGACAATGTCCAAAGAACAAGCAGGGTAGTGGTATTGCAGGCAATAGAGCCCAATATTCTTCAGTTGCTCCACCAGACAGAGCTGTACCTAGAGGGGCTACTTCCGGTACTGGCGGAGGATCAAACCGCCTATATGCTATCGCAAGTCGCCAAGAGCAAGAGGATTTGCCAAATGTTGTAACCTGTTGATCCAAGTCTTTAACTTTACTGTTTATACTTTGTAACTCCGTATATTGCAATGAATTTTGATGTTATTCCCGAGCAACTTAGTGAACCATTCAATGTTTCTACACCTGTTGGTGAGTCTATTCTAGCAGAGAGAGTCTATCGTTATTGTCCCGTTTCCGTAAATCAGAAGAATACCATGGTTGATTTAATTGAGTTAGACATGGTAGATTTTAATGTCATTCGTGGTATGGACTGGCTTCATGCCGGGTATGCCTCAGTTGATTGTAGAACTCGAGTTGTCAAGTTCTAGTTTCCAAATGAGCGAGTCTTAGAGTGGAAAAGTATCTCAGCAGTGCCTAAGGGTCGTTTCATTCCGTACCTTAAGGCAAGGAAGTTAGTTTCTAAAGGGTGTGTCTATCAATTAGTCCAAGTTAATGACTCTAGTGTTGAGATACCTCATATTCAGTCAGTTGCAGTAGTAAAAGAGTTTCCAGAAGTCTTTCCAGATGATCTTCTCAGAGTTCCTCATGAGAGAGATAGACTTCGGTATAGACCTTCTTCCAGATACTAGTCCTATAGGTATTCCGCCATATAGAATGGCTCCAGCAGAGTTGAAAGAGCTTAAAGAACAGTTGAAAGATCTTCTTGATAAGGGCTTTATTCGACCAAGTGTCTCACATTGGGGCGCTCTGATCTTGTTTGTGAGGAAGAATGATGGTTTCCTTAGGATGTGTATAGATTACCGTCAGTTGAACAAGGTTACCATCAAGAACAAATATCCTCTTCTAAGGATTGATGATCTTTTCGATCAACTTCAGGGTGCCACATGTTTCTCTAAGGTAGACCTCATATATGGCTTCCATCTGTTAAGAGTAAGGGAATGTGATATTCCAAAGACAACATTCAGGACCCGTTATGGTCATTATGAGTTCTTAGTTATGTCCTTTGGTTTGACCAATGCGCCTGCAACATTCATGGATCTTATTAATAGAGTATTCAAACCTTATTTAGATATGTTTGTTATCGTCTTCATTGATGACATACTAATCTATTCAAGGAATGAGGAAGATCATACTAGTAATCTCATAATAGTTCTCCAGACTCTAAAAGATAGAGAGTTATATGCCAAGTTCTCTAAGTGTGAGTTTTGGCTTGAGTCTGTGGCATTCTTAGGCCACATTTTGTCTGGAGAGGGAATTGAAGTTAATATTCAGATAATTGAGGCAGTGCAGAATTAGCCTAGACCTACATCTCCAACTGATATTAGGAGTTTCTTGGGTTTGGCTGGCTATTATAGAAGGTTCGTAGAGGGGTTCTCATATATTTCATCCCCTTTGACCAAGTTAACTCAGAAGACAGTGAAGTTTTAATGGTCTGAAGCTTGTGAGAAAAGCTTTCAGGAATTGAAAAAGAGGTTGACTACTGCCCCAGTTTTGACATTACCAGAAGGTACGCAAGGCTTTGTTGTCTATTGTGATACGTGTAGAGTTGGTTTGGATTGTGTGTTAATGCAGAATGACAAAGTTATAGCTTATGCTTCCATATAGTTGAAAGTTCATGAGAAGAATTACCCAACCCATGATCTAGAGTTGGCTGTTATAGTGTTTGCTTTGAAAATATGGCGTTATTATTTGTATGGTGTTCATGTTGATGTATTCACTGATCACAAGAGTCTTCAATATGTGTTCACTCAGAAAGAGCTTAATCTCAGACAAAGGAGATAGCTAGAATTACTCAAGGATTATGACATGAGTATTCTTTACCACCCAGGTAAGGCTGATGTTGTTGATGATGCCTTAAGCAGGTTGTCTATGGGTAGTACCGCCCATGTTGAGGAAGAATAGAGAGAATTAGCGAAAGATGTGCATGACTTGCACGCATGGGAGTCCGACTAATGGATTCCACATAAGAAGGAGTGGTGGTGATGAATGGGGCTGAATCATCATTAGTGTCAGAAGTAAAAGAGAAGCAAGACCAAGATCCTATTTTGCTTGAATTGAAGGAAAATGTTCATAAGCAAAAAGTATTGGCGTTTGAACAAGGGGGAGATGGTGTATTGAGGTATCAAGGTAGATTATGTGTACCAAGGGTGGATGAACTCTAAGAGAGGATTATGGTGGAAGCTCATAGCTCCATATATTCCATTCATCCGGGTTCCACAAAGATGTATCACGATTTGAGACAAGTCTATTAGTGGAGCATGAAGAAGGGCATTGCAGAGTTTGTTGCTAAGTGTCTGAATTGCCAACAAGTTAAAGTAGAGCATCAAAGGCCCGGTGGTTTGGCTCAGAATATAGAACTTCCGGAATGGAAGTGGGAGATGATTAAAATGGATTTCATCACAGGTTTACCAAGGTCTCGCAGGTAACATGATTCTATTTGGGTGATTGTCGGTAGAATGACAAAATTAACCCATTTTTTGTTGGTAAAGACTACCCATTCAGCAGAGGACTATGCCAAGTTGTACCTTCAAGAAGTAGTTAGACTTCATGGTCTTCCGGTCTCCATTATTTTAGACAGAGGTGTGCAATTTACTGCATAGTTTTGGAAGTCATTCCAAAAAGGCTTGGGTTCAAAGGTGAACTTAAGTACTGTCTTTCATCCTCAGACAGATGGGCAAACAGAACGTACTATTTAAACCTTAGAGGACATTTTTAGGGCTTGTGTGGTTGATTTCAAAGGTAATTGGGATGATCACCTATCTCTTATTGAGTTTGCTTACAACAATAGTTACCACTCTAGCATCCAAATGGCTCCTTATGAAGCTCTTTTGGGAGAAGATGCAGATCTTCTATTGGAGGGTTTGAAGCTGGTGAAGCAGGGTTGATAGGACTAGATTCAGTTCATCATGCTATGGAGAATGTGAAAGTGATTCAAGAGAGGTTGAAAACGGAGCAGAGTCATCAGAAATCCTACGTTGATGTTAGGAGAAGGGAGTTAAAGTAAGAAGTAGATGATTGGGTCTACTTGAAAGTCCCATGAAAGGTGTTATGAGGTTTGGTGAGAAGTGGAAGCTTAGTCCCCGGTATATTGGCTTTTATAGAATATCGTAAAGGGTAGGTAATGTAGCTTATGAGTTGGAGCTACCACAAGAGTTAGTCGCGGTTCATCCGATTTTTCACATCTCCATGTTGAAGAAGTGCATAGGTGATCCTTCATTGATCATACCAACTGAAGATATTGGGATCAAGGATAACTTATCTTATGAAGAGATTCCGATCCAGATTCTAGATCGCTAAGTTTGAAAGTTGAGGACCAAGGAAGTAGCATCAGTCAAAGTTCTTTGGAGGAACTGATTTGTAAAGGAAGCTACTTAGGAAGCTGAGGAGGATATGAAGAAGAGATATCCACGTCTCTTCGAATGTGGAGAAGTTCCAAATTAAGGTAATAATCCTTCTCTTGGCATTTTTATTTATAAGTTAGCATGTTGTAATTGCATTGCTTGTTGGGTGTTTAAACTGAATGATTGATGTTACACCCTTAGCCTAGTAAGAGTAATCCCATTCGAGGATGAATTTTCCCAAAGGGGAGATATTGTAACACCCCGTAACTAGAAAGAAGTTAAAAAGTGGGAATAGTCATTTTTGGAAAGAGAAAATCTGGAATATTTGTTGAGTATGTTAAGTTGGATTTTTGGCCAACTTCAAACGACTATAACTCCTAGCTCAAGATGATTTAGGTGTGTTTCCAGATATCTTAGGAAATCTCTTTGAGTAATCTTTCCAATGCCGCTGAGTTTGCGCGATTTCGAGTTTTTATGAGTGAGTTATACCCATTGGAAGTTGGGCTGTTCAAATAAGGAAAGTTCAATCTGGATTTTGGAAGGTATTTTAGTCTTTTCCTTACCCAATTATTTTATTACGTTTTTGGGTAATTAACTAGGGTCTAAACTGATCTTAATCAATTTACGCTTTCGGGAAAAGAGTTAGGGTTTTGAGAAAAGAGAAAAGAAAAGGAGAAGGAACAAGAATCGTCAAGATCTTCAAGAAACGCTTGTGGATTTAGTCAAGGGGTGATCGCTACGAGGTATGTGAGATAACATAGCATTGTATTAGTTCACCCATGCGCCAAACATGTTTAATTCAACGTATTTTCGTCCTAAAAAGATTGATAATTTGATGTTCTTGAGTTGTATTCTTGAATAAGTTTCTTTCTTGAATTTGGGATGAGATTGAGGAGTTCTTGAGAGTTTAATGTTGATTATTACAGTTGCTTTGAGTTAGATTCTTGTGTATATATTTTGGGTACTGGAATCTAAAGAGATATTGAGAAAAAGAATCAAAATTAATCGAATTAAGGTCAGAAAGCGAGTTGAAAAGTTCGTCAGGATTGTTGGTGCGACGCGCCCCCGTAATGCCAGAGGGACTGGGGTGGCGCACTGCGAAATGAGCCCCTAAAAGTTAGGGATGGCGCAGCGCGCTGCGCCAAGGAAGTGCCCGGATCGTCGTTTTCCACCAATTTTTCATCGTTTTGCCCATTTAAGTGCTTCTATTATACTAACACTTCCTAATGATTCTAACTATTCTGAATGACTTCTAAACATGTCGAAATCATCTAGAAACATGAATCATAACCTTGAATCCATAAATTCAAATTCAAGGAAAGTTAAGAGCGAAGTCTAGGAAGTTCTTAGAGTCCTTTCAAGAAGTCTTCAGCAAATGCTTTTGACTTTGTTTTAAGACTAAAAGTTCAAGTTGAGTAAAGAGTAAAGAGTAATGATTGAAGTTCATTTCTTCAAAAAAGTATATGGGGACTATGTATTCTCAAAATGTTTAAAATGTTTTCACATTTAAATAAGAACGGAAACTGAGATTTCCAAAAAGCCTTTGAGCTAGTTTTCAGAAAAGAGTAAATGCTTTCACAATTAAGCAAGAAGGGAAACTTTGATTTCCAAGATAGCCTTTGAGACAAGTTTTTGAGTAATTATCTCAAATCACAAAAAGAAGTATTTTTAAAAAAAATAAGAGCTAGTATCATATTTTGGGAGTAGTATTGAGCACCGATATGGGGGAGAGTTCAGACAACTCACAGCCCCCATAAACTATGTAGCCATCATGGGTAGAAGAGGGTCATACTTTTTAGATGATTCCTTTAGTGCTTTATAGCATAGACTAGTGGATCCACTTAGTAGTTCAGGTTATATACCCCCGGCAAGGTATAGGACGGCCCTGGCAGCATGAGGCAAAACGTTGTATCATCACAATAGCTCTGACGTGATGATTGCCGGTTAGAGAAACTCCCAAAGAACTAATTATATTCTTATATACACAGTTTATTGTATTTTTTTCATACATTTCAGAGTAATATGTATCTTTGCATACACACAGAGTTGACATCTTGTTTTAAATAGCTTTTCCTTATATTAGACTAATTTTAAACTGGTTTATATTGGAATGAGTTCAGTTATTTTGAGTTGAGTTGAGCTAGGTAAGTTCTTTAGCTCCTTTCAAGCTTATGTCTTGTTTTAGAATTCGCCTCACATACTCGTACATTCAATGTACTGATGCTATTTGGTCTGCCGCTTTTTATGATGCAAACACAGGTAACCACGATCAGCATCCAGCATATCGTTGATCCATTTGAGCACTCAGTCTTGTGGTGAGCCTCCTTGCTTCCCTAGGATCCCTTTTATTGCTTTCAATTTTATTATTAGTTCATCGTGGGTCTTGTCCCGACATCCATCTCAGTTGTTTAAAGGCTTCATAGACAGTTATATGTTAGTTCTTTAGTCTTTTCATTGTCATTATCTTATGTTGAGACTTGAGGTTGCCTTAATGGCCAGTTGAATGTTCCTTTATAACACTAGTTTATTTCATAGATGTATCTTTGTTGAGTTAAGTCTTCCGCTGAGTAAGTAAGCCAGGTCAAGGGTTTGCTTGGTGCCAATAATGGTTCTCGAATGCTAGTCTTGCCTAGGGTGTAGGCTCGGGGTGTGACAAATTTCTCCCGCCAAAGCGGGACAGGGCGAGACAGAATCTCAGCCTTGTCTCCCCTGCTTTTCCTAAGTCACACATATAGACCCCGTATCGTACATGGGTCAATTCTCACAATCCTATCAGTACCCAGCAATAAGAACAAAATGTTATCAATCCTTAGCAATTAATATTAACTGTGAGAAGTAGTAGAAACCAGCATCCATGTGCTACAAAAGTAAGGAAAAGCGAAGAGTTAAGATAAAGTATTGTTCAAATACAAGTCCAAGAGGGGCGAAAAACCAAATCAGGATCACTGCAACTGGGAGATATCATCATCATAGTCTAGGTCTTCCGGGGGTACCAGGCCAGTCACGGCCTCATCCATAAAGGTAAACTGCTTGAAGTCTCTTGTCTCGACTCGGGGAACCTCCGATCTAGGGGCAACATAAGAGAAGATGATCTTCAAGGCCTTCCACATCCGAACCATCAGACGATCCCTCTGCAAACCCTTCCTCCTCAACTGGCACATTTCGCGGCGGAGCATCTCAACCTCCAGAGCAGTGCTGGGTGGAACCGGAGTGGTGCTAGCAAAGGAACGTCTCAACCTCCGGCACCATATTTTCCTCCTTCGTCATCCGCCTCCGCAGCCGCCTGACTACTACTGGCCATGTCCGTCCTCCTCCTGTTATTCTAGAAGGTAGAACCCTGTCTAATTTATAGAGGGTGAAAGGGGGGATCCATAGGAAGTACCTCATCGGTGTCCAAGAGGGGCACCCCCGCCCTTTTGCACATTGTAGTCACCAGCCCAGGTAGTAAGAAAGCCTTCTTATTGCCACGGTAGAACACCTTCCACTATGAAATGATCTGTGCACCCACATTCAGACCAATGCCCTGAATACCGCGTGCCACCACTACAGCCCAGGGAAAAGTCACGTCGGTGTAATTGCCCGACGGGCGGATCCTCCTAGTGACTAAGTGCAGCCACCTCTTAGCATCCGGAGACCAGTGAGTGTTGGTGATGCCCTCCGTAATGGCCCAATAAACTCGGTCCTGGCGCGCAGGCTCCACCAGTGTATTTCTCAACCAGCTAAAGTCCATCTCCCGCAATTTGTCCTCGAAATCTGTAATGGGGACCTATGGCACCTCAAGTACATCATTTATAAATGGACTGTTTAGGGGGATGTCAACTCCCCGAATGTGGATAGTAGGGTGAGGGTCATCCCACCGAACAGTGGGGAGGATGGCATAGAACTCCCTCACCCAGTAAGGATGCGCACCGGGGGCAGCCTGTGTCAGCGGGGCCCAGCCAAACTCCATCAAACAGGTATAGAAAGCAGGTGTCTTCTCCTCCAAGTTCAGTAGCTGAAAACACCTCTCATAGCAGAATTTGTTGTTTTGGTAGTCGTGTTGCCTTACTTGACTGGAAGCATCGGGAAACCGAACGAAGGGTAGGTTTACCTTGTTAATACCAGCAATTTAGATAAGCCTGCAAAAAATTTGGAAAACATGCATGTTAGAACTCCATGGGATTAGACAATATCTGGCTAAAGGGAGAAAAGAAACTTTATTTTCTTAAAGGGAATGGGCCACTGTTTTTCCACGTCCCACCACAGCGACCCAAGTCCCGCCAGAGCGAGATGAGAGAGGCCGCCAGAGCGGGATAAAGGCCTTCATCTGGGATGAATTCCAAGCGCGATCATGGCACCTTTCCATCCTTAAAACATTGTTTTCACAAAATTTCAGCAGATCAGAGTCTACAAAGTTCCCTAGTACCAGAATTTGCAATTATTCCAGCAAAATAACCCCTAAATGGTGTCAAAATCCGAGTTTTACACCAAGAAGACTTTTCAACTTCCCCCACCCATTTAAGAACCATTTCGACCGTATTTTCATGAAATCCTTATGCCCAGAATGTTGTGGCGACATTGTGAACGTAAAAGAAGTGTCCATGCTACATTTTACTTGCAAATCAAACAATCTATGTTCAAACTTTTGAATAACTACCCCAAGGCATTTCTAATCAATCAGTTATTTTAATACAATCGTAGTTAAGTATGTAGTGAATTGAATAGCGTAAGGAATGGTAACTTACTTTGAAATTAACGTTTGGAGCGAAGTGATTGAGAAAGTTTTGAGAGTTTTTGAATAAGAAAAGGGGGGAAAGGGGAATGCTACATTGGGAGAATCGTCGCCACAACTTCCCCGCCTCAACAGAGTCCTTCCGCTCTGCCGAGGTCAGGTCACCCGGTTGGATGCGTTCATTTCATCATGTGTTTCCTCATTTCCCTAATCGTCCATTCAAGTATAGAACCTTTCATGCTTAAAAATTAAAAAACCACCATCTTTCGTGGTTCCATAATGGCCTGATTCATTAGTCTAGAAGTATTTCAAAAAAGGCACATGTTTATCCCTTCTCTAGTCATTCGGCGACGAATGAGTGTTAAATTGGTATCTATTGTAACGATCTGAATCATCGTTAATTAGGAAAGGAAAAACATAGTTGAAAACTGGTCCCCTCAGCCCACCAGAGCGGGCCAGATGCCGCTAGGGCGATGGTGCTCTAGCGGGATAAGTGGCGCCAGAGCAGGATGGGTGAGACAAAATTTAAATAACGCGAATTTGATTTTTTCCTTTTTTCCAAAAACACTAAAAAAGAGGTGAAGATCAACCCAGAAACCCTCCAAAGACTGCTCTAAACTTGGGAGGGAAGGAGAAAGAGATTTCTAACATAAGGAGGTCGATAGATTGTGGATTTTCGGTCAAGATCCACCATCTCGTCATCCGGGAACCTGAATTTGAGCTACGATCCCTCTGTGAATGCTTGGTGCCCAGGTAGGCTAGTTTTATTAATTGAGTAGTTGTAAATCTGTAATTCACTGCATAGTATAGTAGTATTGACAGTAGAATTCATGTATAGGCTTTCATGCACCAAAAAAGGGACAGTCATACATGTATTCCTAGGTATTACATCAGATGCATACCGTAGGGAAAAGCCCTATCTCTTGAACTAGGGTTTAGGGATGGTTTGATTTCCTATTTGTGTGATGTATGTTGTTTGATTGCAATATGGTATGCATGATGGTATGCAAAGCATAAAAAGTGGAAACGAAACCTAATGAACTGATTATGAACAATGCATGCCATGAACTTGAGTACTAGACTAGATAATGTGTGTATTGTACGTTATGGCTGTGATTGTGCTTGTGGTTGTGTTGATTGGATCGGGTGTCATGTACTGACAGACTAACATCCATTGGATCGAGTGTCATGTACCGTCACACTAACATGCATTGGATCGGGTGTCACATAGTGACACACTAACATGCAGTGGATTGGGTGTCATGTACTGAAACATATACAAATATTGGACAGGTGTCACATATCGACACATATGCATACATTGGATCGGGTGTCACATTCTAGCACACTAACAGTTTGGGTATGGGTTCTATGAAAGGACCATTGCGTTGACATATCTAATTGTTATTGAGATTATGGGTTGTACATTGCGTTTGAATGGATGACTTATTATTGTATCTATATATGAGTATTCTACTCTGTTGTGTATACTTGTGAAATATTTTGTTATTGAATGAGCCATGGATGGTCCATCCAAAATCGGGATGTGATATGGTGAGTGGGGACCCAGGGTCCAGGTGTTCTATGTGTACCTTAGATAGGTGGTCATGTGTATCGTCGTTGATAAATTGGGGGTGGTGTTGTGTCGTAATTGTTAAGTGGTGGATATAACCTTGGAAGGGGGATTCGTATTGAAACGATTATTAAACCTTGATATAACGTACTATGGGTCAAGGTTCGAGTGGGAATGTAGAAGAAGTAAGGGTATATCGTGTATGGTTGGCTGGGTTAGTAATGGTCTTATCCGGAATTCATGAAAGTGGTAGAACGGTTAAGCTATGATCAAGAGCGGAACGAGTAAGGGGTTACAGTCAAGTGTGTAAGTATATGATTAAAGTATCCGGGAATGGTAAGGGCATGAAAATATAAAGGTGGGGGAATGAATAGTCTTATTGCATGTTTTTGCTAGTCGATTTCCCATATTATGCGGTGGGTATCGGGTTGACCGATGATGCCTACCAGTACGTGCGATTTTGTACTAATACTACTCTGGCTATGCATTTTTGGCATAGTCTGGATGCAGGATCGATGATGTCTCAAAGGTGAAGACGAAGATGATATCCAATAGCTTCTATTTTCCTTCCGCATAGTGGGAGCTGTGTCTTTGCTATTTTGTTTATACCTTGTAATCTTAGAAGCACTTGTGCTTGTTTAGACTAGATACCTGGGGTGGTTAATTACTTTACAAGTCTAAACTTCAAAACGGTTTAAACTATTTATTTTATAAAAATCTCCATAAACCTTCTTTTATCCTAGTTTTCTTAATCTTCCACATGTTTTAAACTATTTGGGAATCGAGGGTTCTCCTACTTAGGTGTTAGAGTAGGTGACCGCACAGCCCGGTGGGTAGGGTCGTGACATATTCATCTTCTTTTTGTTGAGAAATATGTAAATGATCATAGTTAGAAGATGAATATTCTCTAATATGAAGTTGTAAGTGAATTTTTATTTTTCATATCTCCATCTTTTTGAGTTTTTAAATATAACTTCGTAATTGATTTCTATATTTTTGTAATCTTCCTTTCTTCTACCTTTAAGATATAAATATAATAAAGCTAATCCCAATTTATATTTATAATTAATTATTTTGAGGGTAAGTATGTTAAATCCCATAGAATATTTTAACAACTAGACCCGTAAAAGAAAAACTCTTTGATAAACATTAATAGTTATGTCTTGTTTGTTGTATTTGTACTTTTTCCTTTTTATATGTAATCTCAAATGTTTAGAAAATTCATGTACTAAACTATTACAGAGAGGTACAAAAATTAGAGAAAAAGTATAAATTAAATAAAAAATAATGTAAAGTAAAAGATGACTAAATGTTACATTGAATTTTACTGTATTAGAATTCATATTTATTTTTTTATATACAGATCCTTTAATATATAGTTCAAGAAATATAGTGTATCTGTATTTTTAACATATTCATGCTTTCTTTTTTGTTCTTTTTTCATGATTTTAGTTTTTTATACATAAGAAACATTTTGTCTATAGCAAGTTGACTTCTAACAAAATTTTATCGTATTAGCATTTCCGTGGAATGACATTACTTCATTCCCAGCATTATTCTGCACAAAAGCACTTTCCAAGATCACTGCTCAAACTGGAGACGACTTGTAAACCAGTATTTTGACACTGATCTTCTGAGTCCTGAGGCAAATCCTCGAGCAGATCATCATACTTGATGCTATATAATCTCTGTTGATCCCTTGTAGCACGGGCAGCTCGTATACCTTCTGAGCAAATTATTTTCATCCTATTCCTCTTACATCTTATAATTTCAGAAACTTGTCAAGCTTAAATGCTTGTGCACCACTAGGAAACTTTCCATCGCTCATCCGATTGCCAGTTTTCAAATAACATTTTACAAGGCAAACTACTAGATGATCCATTCATCTATTCTTTGAACTTCAGCCAACGAAATGGATCAAAAGCATCACCAAATAGCTCAGATAACCATCGAATAACTTCAAATTTTAACCACAACTTCAAAATAACATCTCCAACGAACCCCAAGCATCTATTTATCAGCTTGGGCCAAGTTATATAAATAGTAAAAATGTGCAAGTAAATTACACATTTATAGAAAACAGAGGAGAGTATATTAATAATCCATGTAATAACTAGATTTATTTTAGTGAAAGAAAAAATGGAGACTTAAAACAGATGTTCCATGAATTTAAAAAATCGTGCACTTTGCTTGCATAACTATTGTCAACTGTCAGAAATTTTGCGATAAACAAGGTCGACTATTTCAGGGTAATACCCTCCAGCCATTTATCCTAAATAGTTGAGAAATGGTGCTGTAAAGTTATAAGATCTTAGTCGCCAGTGCCAGTCCATGAAAGTTCAAGATTTGAAAATGCATGCTCCAAGAATGTTTTTTACTTGAAGTGAAGTGAGAATAAGCTCACGGCTCTTCCTAGATTCACATACCATTAAAATTATTGTGTACATGTGTCACCGGAAGTATACAGTGAATTAATGACTTCTTTGCATTTTACACCCTAAATGTGTGTTTTTATTTGTGATTTGCACCATATTCTTTATAAGTGAAAAAGAGTCAAAATACGTCACAACTTTTATTTATTAGTTGACTTTACTCTTATAGTCTTACTATTAAAATGAAGTTAACCCCGCTGTTAATAAACTTATCTTTTGTATCCCATTTTGAACGGAAATCTCCAAATCAACCAAAATTTAACGGATTTCTTAAACATTACTCATTCCTATTTTAAATCCATGTTTGACCCATCTATATATCTTAATTAGAAATAAATCTATGCAAAATAATTCTTCAGTTTGAACCAAAAAAACAAAACCCACAATTCATGAAAGCAATGTGGTGACTAAAAATCTATGTAAAAATTCACACTTTCTGTTCATTCTATACCATTATTATCAAGAATCTTGAGACCCCATCCGACCAACCATCACCATTTTTAATCAATTCCACTATCATAGTCGTATAAGGAGGTATATAGGGGATTGTGAGGGTGGAGTGGATTGGGATGAAATGATAAAAATGTCAGTTGTTTCAATGGGAAATGGGAAATGGTAATGACGTATGGAGAGCTCATGGAACAATGGTGACAACACAACTTATGTATGGTGGGTACCATGTGATTACCAAAGTTGAACTCAATGTGGGAATTGATCAAATTGTGTTATGTTTCTATAGGGAATAGGGATCTTCTTGTTCTATTTATTCTTGCACTGGTGGCTTATGTTCACAAAAATTCTTAATATGATTTAAATATAATTAAAAATATCAAGAAAAATAAATTTAAAAGAAGACGTGTTTTCTTATTTTCAAAGAATGTCTCCAACACTGGATATATCAAAGATAAAATGGAAAAGGAAAATAAAACTACTAAATATGGCAGCCTTGGTAATGAATCTAATGTTTCACATTTCATAGCGTTTATAAAGTTTCGTTAGCGTTATATTTGGTGTGCCTACTTTTCATATATTTTTTAATAACGTTGGCTACAAGACAAACTTAGCACACCTCAATTAATTCACCATATATTTGGTACTCCCACTTATACATGTACCCAATAAGTTTATATATCCATTGATGTTTTCACCAATGAAAAAAAAGTCTTAACATTATAATCCTCTTTGAACATTTTGTCTCAGTATAAGCTTAGTCCAACTTCATTGACCACAAGTTACATCATGACTTCACCATAGTCTCATCAAAAATTTATATTTAATAATAATCCAATAACATTAAAAGATTTAGACATCTAGTACATAAAAATTAGTCACCCATTTTTAAAAAGATAATAACATATAATTTTATCTTATTTTCCAAATGTGAATTAATACTTTTTGGTAATATAATTAAAATCTTTCTTTATTAGCTACAACATTTTATTTATTTTTACTTTCTTTCTTTATGAGCTTCAACATTTTCATAAAGAATCACCATACCCAAAATGTTCCTCAGTAAAGAGATAAATGGAGAGAATAGTGAAGGCAAGGAAGAAAATTCAGAATCTAATAGAAGAAATCTTGTTTTTCTTTGATCTCATTATTGAAATCCTCTTAAGGCTACGAGTGAAATATCTCTTGCAGGTCTGTTTTGAAAACTTGGTTTGCTTTGATTTGTACCTATAAGAGTATCAAGTCTCATATGAGTTTATCAGCTAATAAAAAAGACTACACCAATCATAGGCTTATGTTAAGGACTGTTGTAACGACCCAAACCATCATTATTTAGGAGAAACAAAAATTCGAAAAAAAATTCTAGGCCATTGTCCCGCCAGAGCGGCGGCGCCAGGGCGGGGTAAGTTGGCGCCAGAGCGGTATAGGCGAGACAGAATGCAAATAACGTGAAATCTTATTTTCTCCTTCTTCCTAAAATACTTAATTTAGTTGTAAAACACCTTAGAAACCCCCAAAAGCTGCTGCAAGCTTGGAAAGAAGGGAGAGAGAGATTTCTAGCACGAAGATATCGATGGATTGCAAATTTCTGGTCAAGACACCATAACGAATTCTGGAAACAAGAATCAAAGACCAAACCTTCGTGCAGCTGCTTGGCGCCTAGGTAGGCTAGGTTTTATGAATTGAGTAGTTTAAATATGTGCTCACTGCATAATATATGTAAATCAATGGTAGGATTTATGCGTAGGCCTTCGTGCACCGAATGATTTATGATTTAAATCCTAGAAAGAAGCCTTAGACGACGAAGTAGGGCTGAGTATGGTCGAATTAGGGTTTGCATGATTATCATTGATGAATAATGCATTGTAGGTGATGGTTGTGATTTTATGATGTGTGATGCATGTTTGTTCTTGATTCATTGTGATACATGTAGGCATATGAATCTTGCCTTATTGATCACACGTGTTGTAAATGAGATGGATGAATTATGAATGCCATGAAATCATGACCTAAATGTATGATTTTGAGAATATACTTGTGATTGCGATTGTGGTGTGTTGAATGGATCGGTTGCCACGTTCTAGCATACTAACTTGGATCGGTTGCCACATTTCGGCATATCTATTGGATCAGTTGCCACGTTCCGACATAAACATTGGATCGGATACCATGTTCCGATATGCTTACTATTTGGGTTTGGGTTCCATGAGAGGACCAATGATTTGCATAATCATGTAGCTTGAGAAATATAAAGATGTTCGTTGTTCGTAAATGGTGATAATATTGTACATGTTCAATATATGCATGTGATTATATTGTGGTGTTGACTTATATATGTTGCACTTACTGGGTATAGGTTATGGCGGCTTATATTTGATTGTTCTGTGTGTTAGGCGAACCTCTTGGGTATAGTGGTAGGGTAAATTGTTCAAGGGGCGAGAGATGGATAGTAAGAGTTGTTCATGTGTCGTAATGGCGGGAATTAGAGGTAGTGTATGTGATGAAATATGCATAGGTGGACTTCACCTTGGGGAAATAGTTTGGGTTTAGTGGTAAGAAAGTAAGGGTGCGATGTGAGCGGTTAGTTGGAATGCTTGTGGGTGTAATTGGGGATTTGCTAATGTGTTAGAACGATTAGGCTATGATCAAGGACCTGGTAAATAAGTTGATTGAGAATGTGGTTAGTAATCAGAGAGCTGGTGTAAATTGGAAGTATTTTAAGAGAGGTCAAAGGTGGAGAAGCGAGTGGTTTTATTGCATGACCTTACTAGTTGGTTTCTTATATTATGTGATAGGCATCGGTTTGACCGATGATGCCTACCAGTACGTATGTTTGTAATGATACTACTCTTGCTATGTCTTTTGACATAGTCTGGTTGCAGGATCGGTGAGGTTTCATAAGTTAAAGATGAAGAAAATCTCCAGTAGCTTCTATTCTTCCTTCCGCATAGTGGGAGCTATGTCTTTTATTTATCATGTCCAGTTGTACTGTAGTAGCTCTTGTACCTGTTTAGACTAGATCGTTAGGAGTTGTTAAATTACTTTACAAGTTTTAATCAAAAGTTTGTCTAAGGATACTATTTTTAAAATAATATTATTATATTTATCTCTGTTTTCTTTAAATGTTCCGCATGTTTAACTATTGGGATATGAGGGTTCTCCTACTTAGGTGTTAGAGTGGGTGCCCGCACGGCCCGGTGGGTTGGGTTGTGACAAATTGGTATCAGAGCCTAAGTTATCGGTCTCCCCGTACAAGAGCAAAATGCGGACTAGACTCCTACGGATTGGTGTGTTGATGTCCACACCTAATCTTCAGGAAGCTAGGAGGCATTCTAGGGAGTTGTTCCACTTATTCTCTCCTCTCGTGCGAGTATCACTTGCGATATGAGTTAAGTCCAATTGGTATCTCAACGAAGTGAACTAGACGTCGTTGATACGACTAAAGGGATACCAATAAGTTAATTGGAACTAGGAAGGTTCCAATTGGTATCTAGCCTTAGGGGTTGTCAAAGGCATATATGACTAGTAATGGTCATCTATGGAACGAACCAACTAATAAAGTGAATTTTTCTGTGCATCGTGTCTTAGAATCTGTGAATGTGTGCTTCTTGTTGATTGAAGTAACTGTGAATGTAAAGTTGAACTTGTTGAATGTGATGATGCGATTACGTGTATTGTAAATGGATGTGTTTAAACTTGGTTATGTGCGAAGTGTTGACTGAGTTGTTGAAATCATTTAAGTGTAACTACTCGAGTATCGTGAAAACCGTTGAGGGAAGAAGTCATAATTAAATTGGTGTGAGGTTCTAGATAAATTACGGGATAATTCGTAAGATGGAAATCTGGACGTGTGTTGTAACCATCAATTAGTCGTGTGAACGTCTGGGTGTATCCTGAGGATGTGAGGGTGTAACGTTTAATTAATGAGAACGAGTTGGATGCCGTGTCGTTGAGATCTACTCGGATCAGCTAATGTTTTTCCTAACTTTGAGATTTAGCTTAAATTGTTTGGTTAAGCTGGGAACCTTGAAGAAATTCTAGAAAAACAAAAAAAATCCAGAAATTATTAGCCTGGGTTCTGGTTCCATCGGAGCCGCTGGGGTGGGATTATTCTCGCCATAGTGAGACCACCAGAGCAGAATTTTCCCGCCAGAGCGGGACACGGCGAGACAGAACCTCAGCCTTGCCTTCCCCGTTTTCCCTAGTTACAAATTACCAACCCCAAATGGGATCTAGACAAATCCCCGCAATCCATCAGTGTTCAGCAATCGAGTAAAGATTATAAAACTTAGCAATAAATTATGATCTGCATAAAACAGCTAGAAAACCAGCATCCATGTGCTACAAAAACATAGGGAAGCGAAAAATAAAAACAGAGTTGTCCAAAAATTTACAAGCCCAAGAAGGGCGAAAAGCCAATCAGGAACCCTCGGACTGGGTGGTGTCAACATCAGGGTCGAGGTCTTCTAGGGGTATCACACCAGCCTAGGCCTCATTCAGCATAGGGAACTGCGTGTAGTCCTTTAGATCGAGTTGGGGAATCTTCTTGCCAGGGGCAACATAGGTAAAGATGGCCTTAATAGTCTTCCACATCCGGGCCATCAGACGATCCCTCTCCAGACCCTTCCTTCTCTCCTGGCGTAGCTGGCGATGAAGCATCTCAACCTCTAGGGCAGTGCTGGGCGGAACCGAGGTGAAGTTGGCATAGTCACTCCCCATCCTCTTTCGGACAGCCTCCAGATCCTCCTCAACCTGTGCACCTGAGAGTGGGTCCTCTTCCTCTAAATCCACGGCCGCCTTACAACTGCTAGCCTTGCCCATCCTCCTCATCTTTCTCATAGAAGTAGAACCAGACCTGACCAAAAGAGGGTGAAAGGGGGGATCCATAGGAAGTACCTCATCAGCATCAAAAAGTGGAACTCCCGCCCGCTTGCACAGCGCAGTAATGAGTCACAGTAGGAAGAAGGCCTTCTTAATACCCCGGTAGAACATCTTCCACTCTGAAATGATCTGCTCCCCCACATTTAACTGGATGCCATGTATAGCGCACGTCACCACCAAGGCTCATGGAAAGGTTACGTCGGTGCGGTTGCCCAATGGGGGGATCCTCCTAATCAGCAAGTGTTGCCACCTCTTAGCATCGGGTGACCAATCTATGCTAGTAATGCCCTCTGCGGTAGCCCAATAGACCTAGTCCCATTTGGCTGGCTCGATCAGTGTATCACTTAACCAACCTAGATCCATCTCCTGCAACTTGGCCTCGAACTCCACATTTGAGACCTTGGGTAACTCTAGTACTTCGTTGATGGTGATGGTATTCAATGGAATGTCGACTCCACGGACACGAATGACAGGGTAAGAGTCATCCCAGGGATAGTAGGGAGGATGGCATAGAAGTCCCTCACCCAAGTAGAGCGTGTATATGGGGGATCCTCCGTCAGTGGAGACCATCCGGACTCCATCAGGCGAGCAAGAAATACAGGCGCCTTCTCCTCTATCTTGTGCAACACGAAACCTCTCTCACAACAGAACCCCGTGTTCCTATTATCATGATGCCTTTCACAAATCGCGGCATCGGGAAACCGGATGAAGGGTGAGTTTTCTTACATTTTGACCTGCCATTAGAGAGCCTGCAATAAGTTGAAAGTGAGTTAGAACACGATAGGTATAGACAGGTTAAGGCTAAAATGAGAGAGGGAAAAATTTTAAGCTAAGGGTGCAGGACACTAGTCTAGCATATCCCGCCACAGCGGCCATAATCCCGCCCTGGCGGGATTATGAAGGCCGCCATAGTGAGTTAAAGGTCGCCATAGCGAGATGAAGGCCGCCACAATGGCCTTCATCTGGGACGAACACCAGGTGTAATAATGGTGACTTTTCGTCCCATAACCTCCTATTTCGACAGAATTTCAGCAGATCAGAGTATATGAGCTACCCTAGAACGTAAATAAGCAATTATTTTGGCAAAATAACTCCTAAATGAGGCCTAAATTGCATTTTTATACCAAAGGATCCTTCAACTTCCTCCATCCGTTTTTGTATCGATTTAACCATTTTTTATGAAATCCTTACGCCCAGGACATTGTGAATACATTGGGGACGTAAGGCAAGTACCCATGCTACGTTTTTCTAGCAAATCAAGCAACCTAGTTTATTTCAAAAAAACTCCCCCAAAAACCGTCTATTCTCTATCAGTTAATCGTCATGCAATTATCATTAGTCTAGTAATGAAGTAAAGAGTGTAAGAGATGAGAAATTACCTTGTTTTCGACGTCCGGAAGTAAAGTGGTCGAGAGGTTTTGGGGAGAATTGAGTAAGGGAGAATGGGAGAAATGAGGAAAATCATTCCTCATCTCCCCTTTACTATTCCCGATCTCCCACCTCAGCAGGAGATCTCTCGCCACAGCGGCCCCGCCCCAGCGGGAGGGATCCCGCCCTGGCGGGCCAAACTGTGTTGTTGAAACACTTCAGTTTCTTCGTGTGTTGTCTCAATTTTCTTCTGCTCTTTGGGTATATTACCTTACTTGTATCAACTAGTTGAAAAGTCACCATTTATGGTCATGGTTCCGTGATGGCCCTATTCATTAGTTGGGCTGAGTACTCGGTAACATGAAAAAATCATAAATAAAATGAAAAACTCCCACTAAAGCGACTCATCATCAAATCTAACAACACCCATTTGAGTCACATGCCCATGAAACACTTTAGGAGGCAAACCTTTCATGAGTAGATTTGTACTCATTGAATTTGTACTAATATGATCAATTGAGATAAAATGACAATGAACTCTTCATTTCACAAGTAGAAATTCAATGTCAATCTAGAGAAATACTACAACTTTCATTTCGAATAGAATAAGTATATCCAGATTTTTCCAAACATGAAATAGAAATTAAGTTCCGTCTAAATAACGGTACAACAAAAATTTTCTCTAATTGCAAATAAAAATCAGTATCTAATAAAATTCCTAAGACACCAATAGACTCCATAGCTGCCTTATTTCCATTGCCCACATAGATGTATCTTTCAACATCAATTAGCAGTCGACTCCTTAGGCAATCCTTTCTTTTCACGCCAAGCAACGTACTTGGAACACTCTTTCCTCATGTAACCGAATTTCTTACAGAAGAAATATGGCTTTTGATCCTTAGGCTCCAATGTTCCTTTGTCTGCAGTTTCTTTAATCTTGCTATTTTTCTGCTTTTGTGAAACGACATTAGTTCCAGAGGTAGATGTCAAATGAGCACTTTCAATCCTCTCTTGTTTTAGTGTATCCTCCTCTTGAACATATTGATCTATAAGTTTATTTAAAGTCCATTCATCCTTTTCATTATATAAAACTTTATATTGACTAAATTGTGATGGAAGAGAGTTCAAAACTAGGTGCACAAAAATGTCATCTGACAACTAAAGCTTAAAGGCCCTGAGTTTTGTCATAAGAGTAGACATCTCCATAAATGTACTCCCTTATATTTCATTTACCCTTATATGGCATTGAAATAATCTTATTAAGAATAGTACTTGTTTCAACCTTCTTGTTAGCAGCAAATCGGTCTACAATTTCCTTTAAGAAACCTTTGGCATCTCTATTCCCTATTATACCGCCCCTTAAGGATTCCGGAATTGAATGTTGCATCATCATTAACCTCATGCGATTCGATCTCTCCCACTTTTCATATGCAAACTTTTGTTCATTAGTGCTAGTTTCGTTCAAGTCCGCGGGATGATCAAATCTTAATAAATAATCAAGATCCATGCAACCAAGCACAATCACGATGTGCTCTTTCCATTTCTTGAAGTTTGTGCCGTTAAGCACATGAATGTTGTTCATATTGGCAGATATAGAAGATACTACATGATAAAACAAGTAATGCTCACAATTATTCAATCAAATTAAATCATGTATATGTGAAAAGAACTAAATTAAATAAACTTAAGTAACAATAACAAATAATTTAAAATACATTTATCAAACGCATAGATGTATACATAAAAGTGGGTCTATCTCAAGATACCTTGCACAACACTATCACTTAGTCTTTTCGTTGGACCGACACATTATTAGCATGCATTACTAAATGTATCACATATTCATGACTATCAATAATCTAACCAAAATAATCTTCCTTTGAGATAACTATTTCGCATAAATAAAACATGTTTACATGTTCAAAGTAAATAAAATTTATGCAATAGAGGTTACTTTGGCAACATATTAATTTCAATTTCTTTACTTAAGAACTTGAAACATAAATAAAATAATGGCACAAATTATATTTAAAAAATACAAATCTTGAAAAAAAAAAGGAATGACACGATATCATCATTAAAATTTGTAAAAAATTGCCATATCCAAAACTTCACCAAAATAGTTGGAAAACCAACAATGCCCAAAAAGAATTGCAGAAGAAAATAGATGTTTCAAAAATTGTTCCATTTACGGGAGGAAAAAATGAACGAAAAAGTAACCAAAAAAAATAAAGAATCTGAAAAATTACCATAGATAACCAGAAAAATAATTCACTCTATGAATTCTTTCTCTAAAACAATTTGGAAGCAATAAAACCCCGAAATCTTGACATAAGTAGTTGCATTCCTCTTGAAATACTAAGTTCAACAGAAATTTTAAAAATAATTTTTCTTGTCTCTTTAAATCCATTGATGTAAGAAGAAAAACTAAGAAGTAAGACATAAGTCCAACTTGGGAGAAAGAATTTTGAGTAATAATCTCAAAACACAGAAATAGTTATGTTTTTAAACATATGAGCTAGTTATATTTTGGGAGTAGTATTGAGCACCGATATGGGGGAGAGTCCAGACAACTCACAGCCCCCATAAATCATGTAGCCAATGTGGGTACAAAGGGTCATACTTTTTAGATGATTCCTAAATGTTTTTTGGCATATACTAGTGGATCCACTTAGTTGAGAGGTTCTATACCCCGACAAAGTATAGGACAGTTCTAGCAGCATCGGCGAGGCGTTGTATCATCACATAGCTCATAGTGATGGTTGTTGGTTAGAGAATCTCCCACAGAGTTATATTATATTTTTATATACAAATTGAATTGTTATTGTATTCTTCAATACATTGAGTTGCTATCTACTGTTTTAAAAAGCTTTCCATATATTGCATCTTTTATTGTTTCTTTATCTTGAGTTGAGTATCCAGAGTTGAGTATCTTGTTGTTGAGTTGAGCCCTATTTCATCAGAGTTAAGTCTCTTGTTATCGAGTAGAACTATGTTTCATTGAGTTGAGTTGAGTTTAGTTGAGTGAGTTGAGAAGAGGTAAGTATGTTTCCTTTTTATCAAGTTCAATCTTATGTTTATGCGGTAGAATTCCCCTTACATGCTCTTACATTCCACGTACTGAGCCATTTGGCATGCATCATGAAATGATGCAGTTACGGGTATTCAGGATCATCAATAGGCGTTTCGTTGATACCACTTGAAGTTCCAGTTAGCTATGGTGAGCCTCCTTGCTTACGGAGGATTTCATTTACTTTTCAGTTTCATCAAGATGTTGTGGCCTTGTCCAGACTTCCATCTTTTTTATTTAGAGGCTTCATAAATAGACAGTAGAGTTTAAGAACTCTGTTTCATTTATTTTATTAAATGGTTTAAAGACTTGAGTTTCCTATTTCTGGCCAGTTGAATATATTATTTTATTCAGAGTTAATCTTTTGAGTTAAAGATTTTGTAATTGAGTTCAATGAATTTTATTCAGTTTCAAGCTTCGTATGCTGGAGTTAGTCTTATGCTTGTAGTCATCCAGGATGAGGGTTCGCTTGGGGACCAGAAATGGTTCTCGACTGCAGGCCACGTCCAGGGTGTAGACTCGGGTCGTGACACTAGCATTAATACATTGTAGAGTTTTATTCTTTTTCACCTCATACCTGAACCAAAACCCAATATGCATAAATCGTAACCATCAACTCAAAAATAATTCAGGCTTCAATAATCAAGAAATGTTGATGGTATAGCTAACTTGCAATTCGAAATAGCAAGCTCAAACAATTAGAGAGTGGAAGAACATGAGAGAGTGTATGTATATATGTAGAATAGAATAGTAACAAAGAAAAGAAAATAATAAGCCAGGATGAAAAGTTATAAGGTTAAGTTGTAAGATTTTATGTGGAGAGATGCGGAGGTTGGAGGCATGAAGAACATGAGTATTGCAACTAATAATTTGTCAAAAACCATTAAGAAAGTACCTTTTAACTACATTATATTGCATTTCATAAGTATGCGTATGTTAAAGAATGAGTTTGAAGGATTAAAAATTTGTAATGAGCGTGAAGAGGTGAAATTTTATGTCATGATCGCGACCGTCGTGAGTTGCACCAACACTAACCCTCCGGTGGAAGAACAATAACTATAACCCAACTGAGCAACTTAACCAAAACTAAACATTTAAAGCAACAAAAGAAGGTTTAAATAACTAAATAATTAATACGGAGTTCCCATAAACTCTGAAAATCTTAACAAACAACTAATGAACTATTGCGGAAAACAACCCCTAGAACCTCAAAGTCATTGTACCAAAACATCTAAAGTTCAACAAGTTTAAGGAAAAGGGGTACAACCCCAACCAAACATAAGCAAACTACTAAAACAGGTCTAAGTCCAAAAAGAATGGACTAAGCAAAATGAAGGATTCCATGGTAGCCTGAAAGAACTGGCTTACCCTTGAAATTTGGTCTCGATCACTAATCTCCTAGATGAGGTCTATCAATAGACTCCTGAAGATGCTCTGTACTCAACCAAGAACGAGCAAGTGCAGTATCAGTACACAACCGCAGTGTACTGATAGGATCACGCGGCTATTCCAGTAAGCACAATATATATATAAGAAGTCACAACATAATAAACACGCATATACATAATATATATACAATTATCATTTATGAAGCGATGTACAATTCCACATTCTCAATAACAATTAGATATGACAACACACTGGTCCTCTCATGGAACACATACCCAAACTGTTAGTGTGTCGGAATGTGACACTCGATCCCAATTAGTGTGTCGGAACGTGACACCTAATCTAATGTATGTGTCGAAACGTGACACCTGATCCCAATTAGTGTGTCGGAACGTGACATCTGATCCAATCAACATAACCACAATCACAATCACACTCATAATGTACATTCTCATAATCATACATTCAAGTGTTGATTCATGGCATACAATGGTTCATTCATACTCATTTACATATGGTTTGATTTAACTTTGTCACGACCCATACCATAGTGAGTGGCACCCACACTAACCCTCCGCTGGGAGAATCATAACAATAACTCAATTGAGCAACTTAACATAAAGTAAACATTTAATGCTACGGAAGCAGGTTTAAATAACTATATAATGAATACGGAGTTCCCATAAGTTCTGAAAGTCTTAACAAACAACTAATGAACTATTGCGGAAAACAACCCCTCCTAGAACCTAAAAGTTATTGTACCAAAACATCTAAAGTTCAATCTAGGAATCAAAGGAAAATAATATATTTTCTTATAAGGGACCAATTTCCTCTTATGAGAGACTAGACTACGTTTATACCTCTGATTGCCACAAAATTTACAAGATGTAAGGTTATCATCATCACCCCAATATAACATACATCCTGATTCATAACAATCAATCTTCTCAACTGGCAAACCCAAACTACGCACCAACTTCTTTGTTTGATAATAGTTATCAAGCACTATGTTATCTTCAGGTAAAGAATCTTTCAACAATTGCATCATTTGGTTGTAACCTCTCTGTGACATGTTGTTCTCCATTTTAATGTTTAACATCCTAGAGACAACTTCAAGTTGAGAGATGGAGGAACCGGGATACAATTTTGCATCAGCAGCATATAGTAAATCATAAAATCTTTGAGACTCAAGATTAGGCTCCTCCTCCATTGGAAGATCAGGCGTCTCCTCTATTGAAGGATTGATCTCCTCCTCCATTGAAGTTTCATAAGTATGAGATGACTCATGTTCAATATTGCTATGAAATTGTCGACTCAAACCTTGATCAAAGTTTGGACCAGCTACATCCAAAATCATTTGTCGGTACAAATTATCATATCCCAATTCAGGTTGAGTGCCACCATGCAAATCATTAACAGAATACATCCCATCAATAACATCTTCTTCCCCTTGATATTTCCAAACAAAATAGTTCTCAACAAATCCGTATTGAAAAGGGTGATATTTAACCATTTCAACATCCATGTATTTAGGGTTATGACATTTTTTACAAGGACATTTAATGTTGTCACCACTCATATGATTTTTTTGTGAACATACATACTGAATAAAGTTATTCACACCGGTTATAAAACTAGAGAGTATACCCCCTCATCCATCCAACCTCTCATACATCCAACCACGCTTCAAATTACTCATGTTCCTATAAATTTTAGAACAATCAAGACAATCAGAAATTTCTCTTTTATAAGTTATACAATCTGGATGTCCTCCAAAGAAAAGATCAGATTAAAACACCTTTATGAAAAAGAGTATATCTTTGCACTTTTTAAATCATTCACCGCCTTTTCTATTAATATAAGTGTTCTTGATCACTGTCTAGTTATCTTAAAATATATTATTCTATTAATCCTAAGTTACAAAAGTGCAATAACAAGAAAATGATAAGTTGCAGGAAGTGCAATGACAAGGAAAGGATCATACTGAAATACATTTATTAGTGCTCCTTTATGTTATTTTATCACTGTCCAATTAGTTTAGTATGATTTGACCCAACTATAATGTTATTTTAAAATAGTGTACTCTCTTAAATCCCTACACATAAATGATATGTTGACTTGTTCTACTACTAATTTTAGTTTAGGCTAATTAAATGTCAAGTCATTTGATAATTAAAAGCCTAAAGTTAGATCATAAAATAAGTACTACACTTGTTGTATCGTACTCTAATTATTGTAAAGTTACAAAAAGTGTGATGACAAAAAGATAAATACAAAAATTACTGCAAACAATCAAGAAAGTGGTTTGAATTTCATTTCTCTTGCTAGTAACTAATTTCTAGTGTTACGATTGTAAATATAATGGAGTACCAAATAAAAATCATACCGAGGAGCTGAAAATTTGAGAAAAGGTGGATGAAAAGACAAGGATGCAGGGCGAGTGAAATTAGTGGAACAAGACGAGATTTGAGAGCCTCGAAAGATTGCAATGTCAACAAAATCTGTGTATAACATTTGAAATGTTAACCACCATATGCATAATTATCCCATGTCTGCTCACAATCAATACCCTTCTGAAAGTTTCATCAAGCATAAAGCTGGACAACCCGAAAAATTAAACAGACTAAGAGAGATAAGTAGAACTTACGTAAACTTGATATAGTTGTTCTTAGGATAAATAAGCAGCAAACACGTTCACGAAAAAGCCAAGGTCCACATATTCTCCACAAACTATAATAACACCTTGTGGAAAAGAAAAAAATACAAACTTAAATATCATTGTATGTTGATCAGGTGAATTTCTTTACATAAATAGAGGAGCACAAAGAAAAGAAACGGAGAAGTAGAGTAGAGAAAGCAAGCAGTTACTTAATAGATATGAAAAATTGAACTTTGCATACTTTACATTAAATCTAAAATTTGTGAAAGACATGTTAATCTGATTAACCATCAGAGATCTCAATCACTTGTATCTAATCCAGCAGAGTATGACAACGAGAACTCAAGAAGAATCTTTCATTTGATATGGAGCAAGGAAAAAATCTTTCGATACACCAAAATTTGATTGACTTACTGCAGAAATTTAGGTACAGATAAAAATATTGGATGAAAATTTTGCTAGTCTCTTCTTGATTTACTTCCTTGTGTGTGGCAGAAAAAAGTTGATGGCAATAGATGTCTTTTTTTGTTTGTTTGTTAGTCATTTCATTAATTATGTGTATGAATAGAAAATCATTTTTTGTTTAGTTTATGAACAACTTCTTTAAGTTGATAATATTAATGCTTATCTAAAACTCTCTTTCTTGAACCATTTTCATTAACTTGTATCTAATTCGACAATGTCTAATTCGACAATGTTTGACAATACGTAAGAATTATAATTGAATCAGCTACCAAATACATATCAAAATTACTAATCGACTATCACAAATAAACATTTTTTCTATAAGTCATGACTTTGATAAACCAAGAAAAATGAAATAGAATAAGATAGAGAATGAGAGCTTACTTGGTTAGCTGTTCTTAGGACAAACAGGCAGCAAACACGTTCACGAAGAAACAAAACTCCACATATTTTTCATAAGCTGCAATAAGGCCTTCTAAAATAGAAAAAAAAAAAATTAAACACCACTATATATTCTCATAAAACGAGTTATACGATGCCTAAACTAAACTTTTCAAATTAACAATTTCAAAATAGAAAAATACAAACAGAAGTTAAAAATAAAACTCAAAGACCCAACAAGCATAGCAAAATGTATTCCTGATAATGCTCATAATCTTGTTGTTGTTCAAGCAAAACCCAGATAGAAAAAGTGACTACTGACAACAAAAAAGTAGTCTTATTCACAGCTGATTACTAACAACAAAAAGTGATTATGTTAAGATCTGATTTTGACATCATTTATAATATCACTAATCTCTTAAAACAAACCCTAATTGCAAAGTGTAACTCGATTATGGCAAAATCATTCTTCCTAGTAGAACCCTTGTCTCATATTTCAAGATTACCAAAACCCACAAACAAAATCAACAAAAATTAATAGAACACATCTTAATATACAAAAAATAAACTCGAAATTAGAGTATACAAAAGTTAGTACAACTCACTTGATTTTGAATTCGAAAATTGATAGAAACTCATTGATTTCTCACATTGAAGAGAGTGAAAGAGCAATTATTTGTAGTATTTGAAGAATGGGGGAGAGGAATAGTTGAAGAGCAGAAGAGAGAGAGAGTGGGAGAGCTCAAATCTTTTGTTAGTAGAACTGAGAGGAAATTTTGTGTGCCCTAACTTATCCCTAAATTTTTATTTTATTTTGCGACGGATTTAACGACACATAAAAATTCCGTCGCTAACAACTATCTTTGATTTACTTAGAATAGAAACTAACGATGGATTTTTCTGTCGCTACAAAATATAAAATTTATAAATAAATACTAAAAGTCGTAACGACGAATTTTCCATTATTAATCCGTGGCTCAAAATTAATTCAATTTGTCGCTGCCCTTCCGTTGTTAAATTCGTAGGAAATATTAAGGCGCCAACTTTTCACGCTAATAAATAGTGACGGAATATACAATCCATCTCCATTCCGTCGCTATAGAATAAATAAAAAAATTGCTTATTATTATTGCGACAAAAGTTTAATCCGTAGTCAATCCGTCGTTATATAGTGACGGAATATATTCCATCGCTAAACGCTATTTTTTTAGTAGTGTATGAGCCAAATACGCTAAACACCCCTGTCCCACCAGTTTCCTAGCCCGCACGAAAGATATGACCTTACCTAGATTAGGCTTGTACACCCCTTCCCACTCTAACCTTTCCCTACCCGGGATCTCAAGAGTTACTGACTTAACATCACAATTAAGCACAACATAATAAGGAGACAACCAAGTCATGCCTAAGATTATATCAAAGTCAGTCATATCCACAATAACCAAATCAACCCAAGTTTGAAAACCCATAAACATAACAGGAAAAGCTCGATATACATTGGTGACTATGACTAACTCTCCAACTGGGGTAGAAACATGGATGGGGGCATCAAGTACATCACAAACTGCATCAAATCCCAAGACAAACTGAACTCACACATATGAAAAAGTAGAATCCGGATCAAAAAACACATTAAACATCCTGTCATAGACAAGAATAGTACATGTGATCACTGCATCAGATGTCTCCACCTCGGTCTTGCCCAGAAGGCATAAAAATGAGCCTAGTCATCTTAACGGACAATATCCTTGCCTGGCTGCACTACCCCTCTACCTGCATTACCATTTCCCTGACCTCCTCGGCCTCGCTGATTTCCTCCTCGCTCACCTTGTGGACGTCCTCTACCATTATTATCATTCCCCGCTGGTACCACTACTCTACTATGATGTTGTGCGGGGTCCAACATGTGCGACTATGGACAATCTCTCCTCATATGTCCAGGATCTCCACCATTCTAACACACTTAATAACTTAACCAAGTAAGCATCGCTGCTATTGGATCAGTCGTATCATGACCCTCTTTGATATACACTCAATCTAGGAAATCGTAGTAGAGATTCTAACCTCAATCGTTGCAACATAATTTCATCATTTACTAAGCGACCCATACATGTTATGAAAACAATGCTTAATGCATTTTCCAAAGTAATGGTGTTCATTATATAGCTATCCCTTACAAAACTTCTTGAATGTTGTCACCTATAAGCTTGAATCTGCAAATCTGACCTTAATCCCGTCACAAAGCAACGAATTTTCTCTTTTAGACTGAAGCAAGGTGGAGTACCATATTTGGAATAAAAACATGAAATTTGACCTTATAGGCTGCAACAAATATATTATGTTGCTCTGTATTGAGGAACTCATCTCTCCTCCTATTTTTCAAAGTTCAAGGTATATACTTCTCCATAAAGAAAGCTATAAAATATTTCCCAAGTCATGAGTAGTGCATTTACTAGTCGGCAACTCAACATGAGACCACCATCACATTTCGGCGTCTCCCTTGAACTGGTATATCATAAACTCAACACCAAATAACTCTACCTTATCCATCTTATGAAGCATCTCATGACAATAAACAAAAAAATCATAAGAATCTTCAGATTTAGTACCCATGAAGAGTAAAGGAGGAAAGATACCAATTAGGATCTCCAGATACCAATTGGAATCAAGTCATAGCATGAAAAGAGAAGAAGACAGAGAGATTTCCTAAAGTCCTATAGCCTCTCGAAGAAAAGTACAGATGTTTTTGTACCGTTCCGCAAGACTCTACTAGACTCATTTTGGTACAATGAGATCAACGAACCTAGGTCTCTGATACCAACTTTTTCACGACCCAGACCGTCATGAGTGGCACCCACACTAACCCTCCAGTGGGAGAACCATAACTATAACCCAACTGAGTAACTTAACCAAAACTAAATATTTAAAGCTAGGGAAGCAGGTTTAAAGAACTAAATAATTAATATGGAGTTCACATAAACTCTGGAAGTCATAACAAACAACTAATGAACTATTACGAAAAACAACCCCTCCTATAACCTGAAAGTCATTGTACCAAAACATCTAAAGTTCAACAAGTCTAAGGAAAAGGGGTACAACCCCAACCAAACATAAGCAAACTACTAAAACATGTCTAAGTTCGAAAAGAATAGACTAAGCAAAATGAAGGGCTCCATGGCAGCCTGAAAGAACTGGCTCACCCTTGAAATCAGGTCTCGATCATTGATCTCCTAGCTGAGGTCTATCAATAGCCGCTTGAAGATGCCATGTACTTAACCAAGAACGAGCAAGTGCAGTATCAGTACACAACCACAGTGTACTAATAGGATCATGCGGCTATTCCAGTACACACAATATATATAAGTAGTCACAACATAGTAAACACACACATACAGAATATATATACAGTTATCATTTCAGGAGAATTGTACAGTTCCACATTCTCAATAATAATTAGTTATGACAACACAGTGGACCTCTCATGGAACCCATACCCAAACTGTTAGTGTGCCGGAATGTGACACACGATCCCAATTAGTGTATCGGAATGTGACACTTGATCCAATGTATGTGTCGGAACGTGACACCCGATCCCAATTAGTGTGTCGAAACGTGACACCTGATCCAATGTATGTTTCGAAAATTGACACCCGATACAATCAACATAACCAAAATCAAAATTACACTCATAATGTACATTCTCATCATCATACAATCAAGTGTTGATTCATGGCATTCAATGGTTCATTCATACTCATTTACATTAGGTTTGATCAATAGTGTTTCATTCACAATGATACATGCATTACAATGAAGCAATTACTAATATACATCACACAAACATGAAATCAAACCATCACCTACCTCGAAACCAATCTTGAATCCCCTTAAGGCACTTGAATCTTCCCTTTCTGGATTCTTTCCACTTGTTCGTGGTCTAGAAAAAACAATTTAATGCAAGGATCAATAAATGAGTCCTAATTACCCGGATTACAATCAACATTATCAACCCTAGGCAAAACCCATGATCCCAACACCCAACTTAGGGCTTTTTCCACCATTAATTACAAATCAAAACCTTCCCCCAAGGATAATTAGCCAAGAATCTACGTTCTACGAATTGAAAAATGGATTAGGGGAGTAAAAACCTTACATTTAGTGCTGGAAGAGGTGGAAAACCTTCAAGAAATAACCATGGGTCGTCTCTTAGCTCTCAAGAACGAAACTTGTAGAAAAATAACATTTTTGGGTTTTAATCTCAACTTAATTCGCAACTGGGCCGCTACAGCGGACCCCATCCTGCCACAGCGGCCCCGCCCTGGTGGGATTAATCCCACCCTAGTGGCTTGCACGGAGATAGAACCTCGGAATTTGAGTTCAAAGCCCCCATTTCACAACACACCCTCAACTATTGACGTTGAAAAACTACCTGTTCACGCTAAGATTAGTTTCGGGAGTTCTTTTCTCCCAAATTCAATTATGTAAAGTCGTACGGGCACCCTAACGTCTTAATTATCCACTCATGTAATCAAATTCATTATTAAATCTCTCATTCATTACCAGATTTCCCTATACTTCACGTGACTCAGATTTCGTCCAAATCTGGACTAGGCTAGGAATTCCCAAGTCACTACTCAAAAGTTTTCTAGCCCAAATTCTTTCCCCATTGGCTTTTCCATATTGACGGGAACAGGTCGTTACAGTTTAATTATTATGAACAGTGGGAAATATATTTAAAACGATACAAGGAAAATAAGATTGATTATTCTAAGTGAATGGACGTTGTCATTTTACTAGGAATGGTTATTTTTTTACAGAATTTTGTTTTTGTTATTTATTAAGGTTGGTGAAAAGGTTATGCTAACTATAAGAGCATTCATGTCTATTTTACCAAATGAAATTAATTCAACAGATATTTTTTGAATGTATTTATATCTTTTCTTTTCTCGAACTAAGCAGTATCAGAACTTATAATTAAGTAAATAAAAATGTGTCTTCTCTAAAAGTTAATATTTTTATATGAGATATACAGTCACATATTTCAACATCAGAGCAAAAAAAAAAATACTATGCTTGAGTACTCTCACACTAACTTATAATTTCATGTATTTGGAACAAGAAAAGAATCAAACATATGAGAGTCCAAGAAATTATAGAAATTTTTAAAACTTTTGAATACATATAAAAGTTTAGTGAAACATCAATATGACTCATCGCATGAAATTTTTTGATTCCTTAGGTTACATAGGAAAAATGAATAGTACCGACATTTCCTTGTTTGATTATTTAAAATTGTTGAACCCTTCAAGGCAATAAAAAAAATTACACTCTTTATAGAAAAATTATAATGTAGATAGGTAATATATATGTATTATATGTTGAATTTTTTATTTATTTTTTCATGTGCTTACTTCTTTATATTCTAATTTTAAATCACGTTATTATGTTTCTGATTATCTTTTTTTTTTTAAGTATAATGTATAATCGAATATGTACATATGTCATGCTATCTTTAATTTGATAGCACACGATATATCTGATAATAAGACATACTAATTATTATTGTATTTTTTGTGTTTCTTAGTCTAAATTACTATACGTTCTATCACGACCCCAACCCACTGGGCCGTACGGGGACCTATTCTAACACCTAAGTAGGAGAACCCTCTATTCCCAATGATTTAAAACATGTGAAGGATTAAAGAAAAACTGTGATAAATGAAATTTCAAGATTTTATAAAGCAAGGACCGCTAAATACATTTCAAAGTTAAGACTTGTAAAGTAATTAACACCCCAGGGATCTAGTCTAAACAGGCACAAGAGCTTATAAGATTACAAGATACGAACGCAATAACAAAAGACAGAACTCCCATCATGCGGAAGGAAAGATAGAAGTTGATGGAGATTATCTTCGTCTTCACCTATGAAACATAACCGACCCTGCATCCAGACTATGTGAAAAAGTCATAGCAAGAGTAGTATCAGTACAAACCATATGTACTGGTAGGCATCATCGGTCAACCCGACGGCCACCACATAATATAAGAAATCAACTAGCAACAACATTCAATAAAATTGTTCGTTCCTCCACCTTTACCATTCCCGGACATCTCAAATCACCTAGTACCCTCAACTCTAACTTCCGTCTCCATCAACCTACTCACTTGGTTCTTGATAATAGTGTAACCACTCCAACTCAAAGAAGAGTCCCTGAATACCACTATAAGCACACTGACTAACCACTCACAACATACCCTTGCTTCTTCCACATGCCACTCAATCCTTGACCCATAGCACATTATATCAAGGCTTATTAACAGTTAATTACTAATCCTTTTCCCAAGGTAGGATCTACCTAGTTATTTACATCACGAACACTACCCCACTTCTCAACCTCTAAGAACACGGACAGCCCTCTACCTGACCAATAGGAACTCTTGGACCCTTGGTCCCCATTCACCGTATCACATCCCAATTTGGGCTTGATCCTCCCCAGTTCATTCAACAACGAGATACAACCAGTTTAGTCAACATAGTAGAACAATCATATATAGGATATCATAATCAATTATCGTTTAAGTAGCAACGTATCATTCCACATTGTCATTAACATGTAGATACGACAATTCAATGCATGTGTATGTAACAATCACAACGGTCCTCTCATGGAACCCATACCCAAACTGTTAGTGTGTCGAAATGTGACACCCGATCCAATGCAAGTATGTGTGTCGGTACATGACACCCAATCCAATGTATGTTTATGTGTCGGTACGCGACACCCGATCCAATGCATGTTAGTGTGTCGGTACGTGACACCTGATCCCATCAGCGCAATCACATTCACAGTCACATCCATAACGAACATACTTATAATCACACAATCAAGTATTAGGTTCATGGCATGCAATTGTACAAATTTTAGTCTTTTCCTTAGGCTCGACTCATAAATCTCAATTCCATATATGTATGCATATAACGAAGCCATTAACAAGTTTAGATCACACAAACAGGGCTCAACCATCGCCTAACCCTAACTCACAGGGCAGGGCATCCCCCTACGGTACACATCCTACATAACAACTAGGATCACATGTATAATCATCCCTTATTCGATTCACGAAGGCCTACACATGAAATATACCATCGATTAACAATATACCATGTAATGAGCACATATTTATAACTACTCAATTAATAAAACCTAGCCTACCTGGGTGCCAAGCAGTTGTCAAGATATTATAGCTCTAATCCGAGCTTCCGAACGATGAGGCGGTGATTTTTGACCAAAATTTGCAATCTATCGACATCCCTACATTTCAAATCTCTTTCTCCTTCCTTCCCAAGTTTAGAACAGTCTTTGGAGGGTTTATGGTGTGGTCCTCGCTTCTTTTTGGTGTTTTTGGAAAAAGGAGAAAATAAGACTTCGCGTTATTTAAGTTATGTCCTGTCATTCCCGCTCTAGCACGCCCCATCTTGCTGCAGCGCTGCTGCCCTAGCGGCATCTGACCCGCTCTGACGGGATAGTGGCCCCAGTATTTTCTTAACGTTTTGATTTTCCTAAATAACGATGGTTCGGATCATTATACATCCGTGCATTTTTTGCGTCATTTTTTACTGAATGATAAAGATGATTCTTGGAACAAAAAAAAATTTCATGCTTTTGTATCTCTAATTTGTTAGCACATGATATATTTGATAATAAAACATACTACCATTATATTTTTGTTTTGTTTCTTAGAAAAAAGTATTAATGCATTTCTTGTGTTTTTTTACTGAATAATAATGATAATTCACGAAACAACAAATATGTTATGCATTGTATCTCTAATTTGTTAGCACACATTATATCTCATAATAAAACATATTACTTCTATCATTATGTTTTTTTTTTCTTATATTAAAGTACACATGCATTTCTTGAGGGTTTTTTCACTGAATAATAATGATGATTCTTAGAAAATTAAAAATCTCATGCTTTTGGATCTCTAAATCGTCAGCACACATTATATTTGATAATAAAACATACTACTTGCTATCATTATGCTTTTTTTTGTTACTTACTCAAAAGTATTCATGTATTTTCTGTTTTATTTTTTACTAAATAACTAAATTTATTATTAGAATAACAATAAATTCAGATACTTCTTGGAGCTTCTAGAAAGTTTGAGTAATATATCTTTTGATACATTTTTATTAAATAAATATTTATATAATATCAAAATTTAACAGTTAAGGTGAATATTTAAAGAATATAATGAATTTTATAGATTTATTTTGTATCTAGAACCATCTATTTACTAGTATAAATATGTGTCACCCTTATCAGTTGTAACCAAGCCAGGTCAAAAAGCAAAGTTCTCCTGCCAAAAACCCTCATTCTCCTTCATGAATAATTCTCGTCTCACCACCCAAAACATGAAAATTTTGAAAAATTAAAAGCCTCATGTTCTTATAGCACTATTCCCAGACCAAGGCCAAATTAATTCATGTCTTCAATTTTCCATACAATTAATCAATCTAGGCATCCAAGTCACTTTAACCACGAGCCTATCAGCTTTCAGTAAGATAAAAAAACTTCCAAACTTTGAAGGATTAAGCTTTTCTCCTTTCTCTGATGGTTATGATGGCAAATTCCAGTGAAGTTCAGTTGATGACTTTCATTTGTTATATTCTTCTGTAAAGTCTCGCGGGTCAAAATTCATTTTCAATTTGATCCAATCAATTGCAAAAAATGGTACCCCTTGTTCACATGTCATCTATACAATTATCATGGAATGGGTTGGTTTAGTACCATCTACATTATTTTGGATCCAACCTGCCACAGTTTTTTGATGTTTACTATTATAGATTCACAAACTATTTTGATTATTTCAAAAACTGTAATGCTAAGGATAAAATAATAGAGTTACCAGAATTGCCACCACTTAGTCCAATTGATTTTCCGTCTTTTGTGTTTGATGACATGGAAAGTACCAACTAGGCAATTAAGTCTTTTAAAAGGCAAATTGAAATGTTGAATAGTGGAGAAAATCTAAGAGTTCTTGTGAACACTTTTGAAGCTTTGGAGTTTGATGCTTTGAGAATTTTAAAGCATGTGATTATGGTGGGAATTGGGCCTTCAATTCCTTCAATATTTCTTGATGATGATACTTTTCGATCTGATATGATTGAGATTAGTTCGAAGAATTATATGGATTGGTTGAACTCAAAGGATAAGGGATTGGTTATTTACATAGCATTTGGTAGTTACTCCGAAATATCAAGTCAATTAATGGAGGAGATTGGTCACGGATTGCTGAAATGTGGGAGGCCATTTTTGTGGGCGATTAAGGAAGGACAAGACGGAGAAAAGATGGAGGACAATTTCATTTGCAAAGACGAACTCAAAAAGAAGGGGAAGATAGTGAATTGGTGCTCGCAAGTGGAAGTCCTTAAACACCCTATCGTGGATGGAATTCAACTTTGGAGAGCATAGCATCTGAGGTACCTATCGTGGCGTGCCCACTTTGGAACGATCAAGTTTGTAATGCAAAACTCATTCAAAATATCTGGAAGAATGGTGTTAGAGTTAATGCCAGTGAAGGTGGTGTCGTGGAAAGAGATGAGTTCAATAGATGTATCACGATCGCGATGGGAAACGGCGAAGAAGGGGAAGAATTGAGAAGAAATTCCAAGAAATGGAGTGATTTAGCTAAGGAAGCTATGAAGGAAAATGGTACATCAAGTGTGAATCTCAAGGCTTTTGCTAATGAGTTTTTACTTGGTCATAAGGAGTACTAAATCACTCCTGAATAGATGATTTTAATAAAATAGCTAGTAATCAATTAGTTTTTTAAGAGCTTGTTCTCTGTTTCAGAAAAAATAGTGAATTAGTTTGAAATTATTCATAATGAAATAATTTTCTTAGTTTTGAAATAATTATTTTAATTTCTTCCTCACTTAAAACTTTATTTTTTTTCTTTCATTAATTTCTTATATTTCACTTTTAATTATTTTTAGAAAATTATTTTTGTTTTAAAAAAAAATATAAATAAAAAGTGTCCTTAAATTTTAACGGGTTTTTTTAATGTTTTATTTGATTTCATTTACTCATTTTAATATCTATTCGAAATTAACTTACTTTATATATAAGACTTTTGTAATTAAATTTCAAATAAAATCAAAAGAAAAGACAAAGAAAATAAAAAGTGTAAATAAAATCAATAGAAAAATAAAAGAGAAAAAGACAATGAATGAAGGTAAAAAAAAAAAATTAAAAAGTATAAAATACAAAGCATACGTATATTAACTTAATTTAAATACAAGATAAAGAAAATAAAAAGATATCAAAGAATTATTTTTAAAAAAAAATAAGTAAAACGCTTTTAAAACATTTAATTTAAAAAAAAAAATTAAAAACATTATTTACACACGTTACAGGCACGTGTGTACAAACATAACAAACTTATTTGGTTGAATATGTCACATCAACACAAAAGGTGCAGGAATATGAAAAATTGAGTTCGAGAGATAATGGAACGCTAATTAAATTAAGGCATGTCGGTACTTATGCATTATCCCTTATTTTCTTAAAAAACAAAATTTATAATCAAATATATACTTATGTCATGCTTTTGTAACTCTAATTTGTTAGCACACGTTATCTCTAATAATAAAACATACTACTTGCTAACATTATGTTTTTTTTGGTTAATTATTACTCTAAAGTATTCACACATTTCCTATGTTATGTTTTGCTAAATAATAAATTTGATTCTTGGTATAACAAAGAATTCCAAATACTTTTTAGAACTTCAAGAAAATTTGAGTAAAATGTCTTTTGATATATTTTTATTTAATAAAATTTATATAATCTCAAAACATAAATATTTAAGGTAGATGTTTAGAGAATATGATAAATTCTCTAGATTTTTTATAGTATGAGTGACCTTAATTAGTTGTAATCAAGCCAGTTCAAAAACGCTTTCTTCCTTTACAAAGTTTTCCTTCCCAAAATCCTCATTTTCTTTCATGGATACCTCTCTTTTCACCAACCAAAACATGAAAAATTTGAAAAACGAAGAATCTCATGTTCTTATAGCACTATTCCCATGCAAAGGACAAATTAATCTATGTTTTCAATTTTCCAAACTATCAATCAATTTAGGTATTGAAGTTACTTTAACCATAAGTCTATCAGGTTTAAGTAGAATAAAAAAAACTCTCAAATGTTGAAGGATTAAGCTTTCTTCCTTTCTCTGATGGCTAAGATGAAGATTCTAATTAAGTTCAATTGATGAGTTCCATTTGTTCAATTCTTTTATAAAGTCACGTGAGTCAAAATTTATACTCAAGTTAATCCAATCAAATGTAAAGAAAGGTACCCCTTTTTCACATGTCGTCACTATTATTATGGATCTGAGTGGTTTAGTGGCACAAAAAAAATCAATATCCCATCAACATTATTTTGGATCCAACCAACCACAGTTTTTAATGTTTACTATTATAGATTCACAGATTATGTTGAATATTTCAAAAACTGTGATACTAAGGATAAAATAATTAAGTTATCAGGATTGTCATCACTTAGTCCAGTTGATTTTCCTTCTTTTGTGTTTGATGACATTGAGATTACCAATTGGCCAGTTAAGTCTATTAAAAGATAAATTGAAATGTTGAATATTGAATATTGAAGATGTCACGACCCAAGCCTAGGGCCTAGAAGTGACATGGCGAATGAGGAACCCGAAGGAACCCCAAACAAGCCTCTCAAACTTGTCATCACACTTCATCGGTCGCGGAAGTACATTCAACATTAATTAACGGGAAATAGGGACTAAGTGCAAACCATTTCAAAATGACATCATAGAACAAGATTCAATCTCATTTACAAAATACTTGTCCAACGCACACCTCTACATACATAGATGGGACGGGGCCATGACATTCTACCGGCTCCCCTCATAATCAAAATACAATTGCAAGCTAAAGTCTCAAAACATAGGAGTAGGAAACATAACATAGCCCT
>JAJOOD010000993.1:0-44903 GCA_029582525.1 Solanum tacnaense | reverse complement strand
ATGCTTCATTACCTTCTCTTCTCCAAATTACAACCTCAAATTAATGACATAACATACATTTTTGCAGCAGCTATTAACAAGTGGAGGCCTATGCAATTGTCAACAACAACCAAATAGAGTATGCCTGCACAACAATTAAAACTCGGCATATGGCCACACCCCTCTTTTCCAACCCAAAATAACCATAACCAAATCCTAACCACGAGTCTTCAAACCATTAAATCCATAAAAAAATATGTATAATACAGTCCTATAATTATTCAATATAACCATAATAACTTGAACTCGCCGCTTCCAATCATCACCCTATACGTTCGTCCAATAATTACATTTGGAGTCATGTCTTTCTCTTCATATGCAATAATAGCTTAAAAGGACAAAACCTAAACTTAAACTTGATGGAGCTTGCAGTACATTAACATGTCTTGTCAATATCAAACAGTCTCCTTAAACGCAAGACGTTGAACCAAGAAGAAACAATTTGTAAATTACAATGCAATAATAGAACCAACGTTACACTAATTTATGTTACAATTAAATATCCATCTATACTTATTGTTCTCTTCCAGACTCATATCAACAAGAACCACACACATACAAAGCATTTCCAAAAAAATTCCAGCAACAACAATATCAGAAAATACTTCAAAACAGCCCAACATCACGTAACTATCCAAATACGATTTTTCCAACCATCTATTAGTGTTCTTGCTTATATAGCAAAGCTATAAATTGGACTCACTCAATAAAATGAAGGGTGAGAATTATTACCTGCAAACAACAACACCACATAAAAAAATGAAACTCCTTCACCATGAAGAATCCTTTAAATTACAACCAACGAGGAGGAAAGAAATAACACAATATCTGGGAACGTTCCGAGGGTGAAACCACGTTGAAATCTTGTAAATCTTTGCTTGGATGATAGGTGAACCTTTAGAGAGGATTTATGACTGTTTTGTTCTTATTTTGGTCGAAAATAATGAGATAAAACGAAGGGAAATTTGATCTTATAAAGCTAAACCGACATATGGGCTAGGGGCCACCTTCACGTGCCTGCTTGTGTAGTCTCACTAAAATCTGAATATCTCTCAATTCTGAAGTCGTATGGACAAATGATTTAGTGCGTTAGAAAGTAGACTCGTAGACCTTCGATTTCATATATTGGGGTTCTTCTAAAGCTTTATATATTGGGAGAAAAGCTCCGAGACATTTAAACTCAATTTTCAGAAAATTTATCAATGAAACTTACTCTTAACTTTTGCCAACTTTTTATTTCTCAACTTGCTTGACTTCAAAACTTAACTTGCGATCATTGGGCGACTATATCACCTTATAAAACATCCTTATTAGCATATAAGACACTCTTTGTCTTATCCCCAAAGGTACCGGTTAACTTAAGCATTTTGAACGGGCGGGGTATTAGAATAGACATTCTTTAACTCGCACTTGTTTAAGGGCATCCTTGACCCATAACGTTAGTCTAATTCTTTGATTTTTTTTTACTTCCCCTTTGCAACCTTATTCTCCGGTAATGATACACCAAGTCATATAAGCCTCATACACTCATTCAATGATACACATATTATGCGAAAGAACCACGGGATCTCACACAAACACAAAGTTAAATATTCAATTAATGTCTGATATCATAAATTTCTTTCATCAATTTATAAAAGAATGGGTATAAATAGTGTTGGTTATAATTTAATTATAGTTGGAAAATACCCTACTTCATTTTTATCACAAGGACAAGTAAGTTTTGGAGAGTGGATTATCTATAATAACGAATCGTTGACATACTTTTTGAGGGTTCCAAATGACTACATAGATCAAATCAAGTTGACAACACATGAAATCTATGTTATGAAGGAGCCTAAGACTAGTCAACAACGTTCTCCTTTATCGGTCGATGTCCATCCTCGATTAGAAAATCATAATAGTCTTGATGGATTTCTTATAACTCAATCTAGTGATTTTCCTAACATGACTCATTACCAAAGTATTCTTACCGGTCGATATGATTTTGATTTGGATGAAACTATCAATGAAAGTGACTGTTAATGCTTAATAATTATGCTTTGAGTATTATTTGTTGATTTTGTCTATTATTTATTAATTTATAAGATTTATTATTATTATTATATATTTTGTAGTGGTTTACTTCTGCAAGAGAGGAATATTGTTCCAAGTTATGGTTAAATAATTATTTTGGTTAGTCCCCACACTTCGAAATTACGGAAAATGTTGGGACATCCTCAAATTTTCATGTCTGACCTACTTTTGATGCAGATGACTATTATCGGTATGTCCAATACTTGATTTTTTTTATTCAAGTAAGTTTATTGTATGAGGCAAATATTTATACTTTTTACACATATAGAGAAAATATCACACAAGATGAGCCAATTGATCTGTGAATATTGATGATCGTGACCTTTCAAATTATGGCTCACCTTAAGCTAGTGATAGTGATGATTTGTCTAATGCTGAGGTATCAGGAGATAATATTTCATTTGAGGCATCATCTAGTGATCATGATTTTTTGACGCCCAATCGGTCGCCAAGATAAATGTCCATGAATCTGTTTGATGGGGAAGAATGTTTTCCACTACCGACTCAACAGTTAGTAATCACATAACCCACGATATGTATGGCTGAGTTTTGTTCTCATGAAATTCCTTATCTTGATCATCTCCTAGATGGTCCAGATATATTTGGCGATACACATGATGAATATACATCAAAATGTACGTGGCTTGAACCATTTCATGAATGGTGCTATTAATATTTAAAAAGGCATGTTATTCAATTCAAAGAAGCAGTTGCAAAGAGCAGTTAAGCTTCTACATTTAAAGATAGCGAGGGAGTACTCTGTTATTAAATCAACAAAGAAATCATGGCGACTTGTTTGCAAGCGTGCAGAACAAGAATGTCGATTTAGACTGGCTTTTTTTAATGATAAACATACTAACATGTGAAAAGTTGAAAAATACATTAAAGAACATACATGTGATATGGGTACGTGCCGCGAAGGACATTTCAACTTGGATGTTGAGATGATTACTTCTGTCCTCCGTACTGATATAGAAAAATACCAAGGTACTAGTTTATCCTTAGATCATTTTCCTTTAATAAGAAAATATTCATTTTTTTATTTGATAATTAATATTATTTTTACTTTTCAGGTTTCCCATCAAAGACTGTCATTGTTCTTAAAGCATATGACATTTCAATAAACAGAAGAAAAGTCTATCTTGGTCGCAAGCGTGCTTTTGAAAAAATCTATGGTACTTGGGAGGGTTCTTTTGCCACGTTGTCAAGGTCCATGGAAGTTTTGAAACACTTCAATCTTGAAACAATAGTTGAGTGAAAAACAGAGCGGTGTATCGATGACGTTGAAGATGTATTCAACTATGTGTTTTGGACTTTTAAATCATGGATTGATGGGTTTGTATTTTGTCGTCCTGTTATATTGATAGACAGAACATATGTCTATGAATAATATGATATATAGTTGTTGATTGCGATTGCAACGGACGGTAGCGGCTCAATATTACCTTTGACATTTATAGTAGTTGCGAATGAGAGCATGGAGACATGGATTTTATTTTTGGATCATTTGCACTTGCACGTTATCAAGGATCGTAGAGGTGTAGCATTGATATCAGATAGGCATCACGAAATACTTTATCCGTTTATAATTCTCCAAATTGGCAGGCCCCATTTGAGTTCCATCACTTTTGTTAAAACATTTGAAGGACAGTTTTTTTTTTTTTTTTAAATGTGACTTTGTACAACCTTTTATGGGCAGCTGCAAGGAGAATTTTTTTTGGAAAAAATGTAGATGATCAAGGAGTTCAACGCGGAAGCATATGTATGGTTAATGAAGAATGATCTTGACAAATGGACATAGCACAAGGATGGAGGTAGGAGACGGGGCATGCTGACAATAAATAGTTCTGAGTAATTCAATGGTCTACTTAAGTCAACCAGGGGCCTACCAGTTACTGCAATGGTAACACTCAGTTACAATCAGATTGTGAACCGATTTGTTACAAGATCAAAATTTACCAATCAGCTAGTACATCAAAAGCAACAATGGATGCCTAAATCATTCAAGATCTTTGAGGATAATTGAAAAAAGTCACAGCGTCACACACTCATCAACTATCACCAACAAAGGGAAAACATATTTGAGGTGCACACACATATGCACCATGGTTGTGATGGTAATAAGCATATGTAAATGCATCACAAGGAATATGTCAATGTGGTAAATGACAATCATACAACACTCTGCATTATTTTGTTCTGTTAATTACATAACAGAGTTGCTTAGTTTGCACTACTAATTGCTAAGGGATGTCACAGAGCGTACTAACGTTGACACATTCGTATATATTATTACTTGGATAAACCTAACTGCATAATGTCTACATGTGTTGCAAGTATCATATTTTACTAATTAAGTACTTGTTGCGCTGTCACATATTTTTTTTGAATTATTGTGTTGGTATGTTTCATATTTTGCATATCCCACTTAAATTGATTTGCAAAGACAATAGTTTCGTAATTAACTTTGTGTTTTCATTGTCTGTAGTATTTTAATTATGATGGAGAAGGGAGATCCTTCACAGAAACTATATACAAGGATGCGGCTTTGTGAATTTTCAGATCAGTATGTTGTTGACCCTACAAATAGATCATATGGTTCGTGCTTTGAGATTAGTCGTATGGATGGGTCAGTGGAACTAATAGGTTGCTTCTTTTCCTCTATATAATATATTTCCAGACTTAATCTATTTATTAAGCTAATGTTATTTTGTTTCTAGTAATTGTTCTCTATGTTAGATGGGGTTCTAGAATGCAGTTCGGTTCGTGTTCTCAAAATTCAGAAAATATTTGGTGTTATTTTCAGCTTTTGGCTTGTAAGTATTTTTAGAAAGAACTAAAAGATCCAGATTTTGTTCTTATATTTCAATAGTAGGTCAGCTCTCTGACATACATCAACAAATCTTACATTATGAAAAAAATGTCTATTCTATATGTCAAGAATGTACCCTTTGTTGCTCATTCTCTTGAAAATTTTGTTCCATAAAACAATCACATACATATACAAAGTATATACCAATGTACACAATAATATTTTAGACTAAAACAACAAGATGTCGCTTTACCCCCGAAACACCATTAGTTCCTTTCTTTCCACATCAACGCATGGAATGTTTCTACAAATTTTCGTTAGTTCCTTTTTCATCAATGTCTTATTTTTTTTGAGTTGTCATTTTTTCTTCCTAGATTATTAAACATCTGTAAGAGTGATTTCGAATCAAATCTCTAGGCAGAAACGTCAAAAGCAATTGATAACTGAATTTTTCTCACATGAAATGGGTCTGGAATCATTTATTGGTGAGGTATAAGATCTGATTGGCTACTCTATTGTCTCTCTCCATTTATTTTAGAGAATATATGGACCGAATAATCAAAAGATTTGAAGTTCCTACTATTTGTGAAAGCTCAAGACTCATAAGCATGGAAGACGACGGGTGAAATAACATTAATCTTTATTTTGGCCTCTAATTTGTCTGATAAAGAGGAATCCATCTTAAATTTCCGATGAGGATTCGACGAAATGATAATCTTACATATCTATTGGTCCCTTCTTTGGCAAGCTACTTGACATTTTTCCTTTCGTGAAGATCCCATGGTATGTTCCTCTATGAATAAGCAATTTGGTCCTCTTGGACTAACTTTTTTACTTTTAGATCTCGATTTCATCATTTTGAAATGATTTGTGTTTGAGGTTTTCCTTCAGTCATCCTCAACCTTTAGGTACTCTACTAGACTCTTAAAGGACAAGGGGTGAACCACTACCTTAAACAATTCAAATTTGCCAATGAAAGCTTGGATATTATAGTTGTGGATGCAATTAAGATTATATGAGGTAAACGTTTCTTTCTTTTATCTAATTAAATTGGCTTTTTACGCACGTTATCAAGATGGTGTCACTTCAGTTTTCTGCTCACTTGATTGTCCCCTATCGTATTTGTAAGATAAATGTTGTATTTTTCTATATAATGTTTTACCTAATCCGCTTCTAATAAGTCTTTATTTTATGTGTGTTGGTTTTTATCTCTAGAAGTTCAGAAAATTAATTCTAAAAGCCCTTGGTTACACCAAATATGATGACATGTCATCTAAATGATAGTTACTTTTAGCTTCTTTGCCTCTTATGTATCTTCTACCCTATCAGTGTGGTTATTACATAATACCTTTTACGGAACTTGAGAGGTTCAATAACAGAAAATCTGATAAATTGTCAAATTTTAGCTTGTGTTAGATTGAAAGTCTTTTAAATAATTTGGGATAAAAATAGGAGTTGTCCTCTTATGCCAATTATGGCAGTTGACAAGGTTCTTTATGCACTTTCACATGTCTTCTTGACGTTATTTGTCTTTTATATTTGCACTTGGCATAATACATATAGCCAAGAACACCTTCATGCTCAACTCTTAGAAGAATGTAGACATTTATAAACAATTTTTGCTGATCTTTACGACCAACTGCGCAAGAATGTTGGAAAGAAATGAAAACCTTGTTAGTGTTTGAGAAGTATGTCAAAATAGGGAATCCATATTTGTTGCTTCAAAAATTCACCACTTATGTTTATTTGTTTCAGGAGTGAAGGCTGAAAAACTTACTTAAACTATCATGTGTATGAGTTTCTTACATGGAATATTCCATCGATTCACGTAGAGAAGTGAATTATTGATGGTTAACGTGTGTTTTGACAAATAGTTGGTGATAGTTCATAGTTTAGAAATGAAACTCAAATGTCGAATATTTTAGGTGTGTTTTTGACCATTGACTCTTTGTTTCTCCTTTCTTGCACAATGATTTTTTGGCTATTCCCTGTTAGTGAAATAGATAATTTATATGAACTTGCAGAAATTTTATTGTGAATTATTAACACTTCCAAACTAATTTTGGCTCCTCCAGGAGGTGATGGATATATAGACACGAAAAATAAAAGTTAGTGTATCACTCATGTTGGATGACATTATCAATGTTACAAAACACTTCCAATGTTATGTATTTATATTTGTTTTTCACAATTATATATAAAGTAAAAATGATCTTTTGCTATGCTCTTTTTCCAATTTTTTGCAAAGCTCATGTGAGATGAAGAAATTGTTCAAAAAGGTAGCAGTGTGGAGGATTATGATGACTCTTTAACTGACCTATATGCAGAAATCATGCTAGGACATGATGAATATAGTGATTGGCCTTTTGTTGTGGATAAGCTAGCTACAAGACATCTATGGATGGGTCTAATAAAGATATTTCCCTTTCCGGTACTAAAGTTGTTGATAGTGCAATTCAAGGCATTCCAGTTACACAGTTGTCCTGGGATAGTGAAGATGTTGGGTACTTGATCACTGGTGTTCTAGAAGACAATGAGTTTCAGGTGCCTTTAGAATTCCTAATGCTTTAGTGTATGATAGGTTAGATAGTGCTCCAAAAGTTAGAATCTCAGATATTTTGGATTATGAATCAGTGTCTGAGAATGCCATATAAGCTGGGATGACAGAGAACCAAATCTTTACATAAAAATGTTGAGATGATTCAGGTTCCAACAGTAAAGAAGAGGATAAAGTTGGAATTGACATTGTTCAGAATTTCATAACAGAGGGAGTTTAGAAGGAGGAAAAGTTGTGCATTAGGTTGCAAGTAAAGAATATACTTTGTTGGGACAAGAGTTGGAAGATGATGAAAAGCTTTTAGCACAAAAAGGTCAAATTCTTGATATTAGTACAGAGGCAAAAAGTTCACATCCGTCTCATGATGTTAAGCCTTGTGAAATGTTTACACTAGCCCAAGGGAATAAAATAGAGTATCAACATTTGGAGATGATGAATTGAAATTCTGAAAACAACATTATCTCACTTACTGAATTTTTTGGAGACAATCATAAATGAAAAAAAGTAAGGTAGACGATATTTATCAAGAAAGTGGATGTCAGGACACAATCACTAGAACTGAAACTATCATAAATCCACATAGGATAGTGAAGTTGAGAGTGTCACGCCCCGAGACTACCCCCTTGATGTAACACGGGACCTAGGATCACGACTGACCCCAAGTTAACCCTGTGTCTGGCATATATCAAGCATACTGAGAATAACTTAATAAAACATGTACTATGCGGAAGCTAAAACAATGGATAACTGAAAATGGGGAAAACCCTAACTAGTATGAATGTATAAAACATACTATGAGTTTAATAACAACTGAAAGATAAACTTAACAATTCAAGTTGATTCTACTACTATATCTAAAAAGCCTCTAACTAAGTTGAGTTGCTAGGACATGCACCCCCAGCTAACTCTAACCAAACTGAAAACTAAATAAAAAGACTAAAATGAAAGCATGTCTATTGTCCTCGAAGTATGAGGACTCACCATTGAAGCTGCTGAAATGTGGACCGGGAATCGATATAAGCGGGATCTAGATATTGAGTACCTTAACCTACATCATGAAAGGATGTAATGCAGAGTATGCGTCAATACTTGAAATAGACTGAGAATGAAGGATATAGATATGATGAGCCCGAGATTTGGACTCATTTGGGGATTTGTTTATATAGTTTTAGTCTCCTCAAATGCTTGATTTGTGCCATAAACTGATGAAAAATCCTTGATTTCTAGGTACATGGATTGAGGAACAAAGCAAGGACACTAACATGCAAAAAGGAACAAAACAAACTGAAAGAATGAAGAAAGGCAAGTTTGGTGATCACCAAGGTCACTTGGCGAATCGTCGAACGACTATTTGACCACCTAAAGTTCCAGTGTGCCAAGCCCTGATGGAAGAAACCAAGTCGGCGATAGAAAGAAGCAGTCGGCGAATCACCGAGCAGTTCAGTGATAGATCTCCCAAAGTTACAGGACCCAAGGATGCTGAATGAAAAAGAGTAAAGGCGATGAAAGAGATAAAAGGGCGGCGAGTGGTTCGGCGAGCACGACTTACTTCGTTGAATGCCCATTCGCGGTATATTTTTGGCGACTATAAATATGTTTTTGAACATTTAGTTTAGTATCTTAGATCATATTATTAACTTTTGAGTACCTGGAGCCAGTTTTCTCTAGAGTTTTTCCTTAGCTTTGAAGGATTGAAGAACTTCACTTTTGAGAATTTGGAAGTGGGTCTTTGAGATTCATCAAATTGGAGCATTGTAAGGACGAAATCACTCTTACCCAGTTGATGGATAATCAATTTGGTAACTGTTTTTACCTTTTTATGATGTCTAGCTAAAACCCCAGTTCTTGGGGTGTGATCATGTGATTATGGGATGATTTAGTTTATGGGTATTGCTAATTGTTAGTTTAAATGCTATTTAAAAGTGAGTTCAATCATTAATTGTGGTTTAATTTAAGAATTGTAGTTGCAAATGCAAATCTATGTTTGTTTTTTGGCTTGCTCGAGAGGGAGGTTTTAGAACTAAAATTATTGATTGATGGTTTGTGGGTATTGGGTTGACCTAGGTTTAGCTCGAGAGAGTGAATCCTAAACCCACTCCCACACATTCAACTCGAGAGAGTGAATTGATTAAGGTGTGGGTTGCTCTTATTTTGCATGTTTGTTGATGTTCGAGAGAAAACTACCTCCCTTATAGTCTAGCCTACTCACTAATATCTAGCTATTTACTAATAGTTGCAATTACCCATATGCCTATAATTTCCTATAATCAATCACATCCCAAAAATCTGTCTCTATATTGTTAATTCGTAGTTTTGTGACTATTTAGTTTGTAGTTGATAATCAAAACCAAAACCCCATATTTGACATTTGTGTCACCCCTTAATTTGAATGGTGTCTTTATTCGATAATTTTTATTCCTATGACTGATTTGACCATATTTATACTTCCCAATCAAATTTGAAACATGTACCACTCCCTTTGGGATTCGACCCCAACTCATTTAGTTGAGTTTTATACTGATTTATGATCGTTAAACACCTAGTATTGGATGAGGTGTGCTTGAAACGTTAAATCAAGATACTAAGCTGAACAAAGCATAACTCAGCAAGAATGTAAATACTGGAACATAACTGAAAAGCTAAGCTGAATGCAATGACCAAGTACTAATCATGAAAATAACATGTTGAACTGAATGTTGAAGTATATATTGAAAACCTGGTCAAATGCACTAAGAGTCTGACTGTGGGAGCTACTATTAACCGACATAAACCACGTGAGCTAAACGTGGAGTCCAATGTATACACCTCATCAAGAGGACACTATATACCTTGCCAGGGGTATAAAGGCATGACTGGCGTGATCACGAAATCTGATGCCCAACAGAAGGGACTTATACTTCTACGGGGGCACGTAGTTCTGGGACATGAGGGTACGCTGAACCCTAGTCCAACTAAGGGCTAAGTCTACTCCCAACTGAATATGTATATGACACAAATGTAACTAAAATGCCGAATTTCTAAATAGTTCAAAATGCTGACATGCAATCTGAGAATGCAACATCTCTATACTGATAATGTAACATTCGAAATTTGTAGCATCATTATCTATTTAGCTTACCTAGAAAGTATAATTCGTGAACTAAGAGAAATCTATACAAACTAAGATTTTGAGTTTCATAAAAGGAACTAAAAAACTTTCAAAGAAACAAGCTATTTCGATTTAGGATACTACAACAGCTAAATCACAGTAAATATCTAAGGTTTTTGAAACCCTAGGTCTAAACAAGATATGAAGAATCAAGGAACTGACTGAATTCTGGGACCTAGTGGATGAAAGGAACCCACTAGTGAAATCTCACATATCTGGTGACGAAATCTACGGAGAAATCCTTTGGATTTCGGGGCTGAACCTTGAAGAACCCTGCTGCTTGTTCTTGGGAGGTTTGGTCGACTATTTCCTCTTCTTTTTACTCCAAGTTTTGATGATTTTTGGAGAATGAGGGTTCTGGGTAAGTCTGACTAAGTTATTAGGCTTAGACTGAGTAAAATGATGTAGTTTAGGCATTAAACGACGTAGTTTAAGGGCCCAACGCATAGGAAAAATACCTAAATGACCCTAACTTAAAAGTTGACGAAGGCAATCCATGGAGGGATCTACGGACCGTCGTTTGGACTACTAACCGTCGACTGCGGTCGTGGTTCGTGGTCTGCCTGATAGGGCTTCACTAAAATGAGCATAACTTTTTACTCGGAGCTGGATTTTACCAAACTCGGTGGCGTTGGAAAGAGAATTTAGTTATCTTTCACTTGATAGGTCATGGACGACATAATTCAATTTGTGCTAAAAGATATGACCGTTTGAAGTTAACCCAACAACCAATTCCCTTCAATTGCCTGTTGACCCCCACCTACGGTCCTTAGGTCCAACCACGGACCGTACTGGTCGACCGTGGGTGGGATCAGAGACTATCAACATCTGGGCCTTAACGACGGAACCCCACCTACGGTCCGTGGGTGGTTTCGTCAGTACTGGCACCAGTTTTTCTGAAAACTAGGATTTTCTTCATTTTGAGGTCCGAGGTGTTACAGAGAGCTTCGATGATAGGCTATAAATGTTGAATGTTTCTAACAACTTTGAACATTTTCCTTTTCTTTGACTTGGTGGTGGTGTGTATAGTCTGCAGATGTGATATGTTTATATAATTTTCAACATACTTTATTTAGGAAGAGCAGACCTACTATGTTGGGCCCGTGCTAGTGTGTATATATTTATATATATCCAAGTCAAATTCAGATAATTAATTTTTGTTGAATATATTAAAATAATGTAAATGTGGTCTCCATTAGTACATATGTCATCAATCTTGATGGACAAGTAGTAATTTTCCTTTGTCCTCAAGGAATAAAGAATTGTATGGTATCTTTGACTAAACCAAAACCTCAAGAATTTATATGACATGTTCAACATTAGATGTTAGTTGTGAAAGAAAATGTAAGAGGAAAACAGGGTTACTCTTCATGGAATGTGGGCTAGCCCTTATGTGAAGAGAGTAGAACTAGCTCTCAAAGTAAAAGGAATACCTTATGAGTATGTGGAAGAAGATTTGATGAACAAAAGTCCATTGCTGCTCAAATACAATCCCATTCACAAGAAAGTACCAATACTTGTTCATAATGGAAACGCAATATTTGAGTCCTCTGTAATTCTTGAATACATTGATGAGACATGGAAGAATGAGTCACCACTGTTTCCACAAGATCCTTACCAAAGAGCTAAAGTTCGATTCTGGGCTTCATACATCCACCACGTATTATCACACTCTCAAATACACATTAAGCAAACAAATCCATCTAATTTTTGTTTAGTAGACTATAAAAAACAGCAATTATTCCATTAAATAAACAAATTTATTTCATCGGCATCTTCACCGTCTTCATTAACCGAGAGAGTAGGTAAAGAACATGGCCATGAATGATTCCAGCGATGCCATCTTTTTTTAAAAAAAAAAACCCAGATCGTGATCGGAAATAGATCTGGCAAGTCCGGTATGGCGGTATCCATTTAATTATTAATATTAATAAAGATAAAGGGAATAGGTTGCACCGTAAATTAAATAATAATCATTTTTAAAGTTGAGGGTAAATTAATCTAAATATCTCAAAATTTGTTATCTAACTACAGATGCACTTTGTATTTAAAATCTAATACATAAAATCCTTATATTATAGAATTCCAATACAAATATTTGTTTCAATGATAGTTAAAGGATCAAATATACCTTTAAGTTATTCAAATTGGTCAGTTTTATCTTAATCTTTGTTACGTTTTTAGTTCAAAAATATCCTTATCAATATGTTTTGGTTCAAATATGTCCTCCAACTAGCAAAAATGTAATTCAAATAAACCTCTCTTTCTATTGGTTGCTCCAACATAAAAAAAATGGATCAATGTTTTTTTTTTTTATGGATGGTAAGGTTTGAATGTGTTGGACATATAATAACACTAGAAAGGAAAGGCCCGTGCTTAGCACAGGCCCAAAATTTTATAAAGAATCAAATCAATGATAAAATTGCACAGAGCTACACAAAATTACAACTACTGATGAAAAACAAAACATATATAAAACCAATAATGTCCAGTAACACTGGACTTATCCAAGCAAATTCATAACAAACATTCCATGTCGATTATCACTTTATAGTAACATACCATCAAAAAATATCACTATATCTTTCTTGGTCTTTCGGCTAAGCTCAAAGTTGTGAAAGCAGTTAGATTCATTTGAATGTTGACCTAATAACTTTATAAAAACATGAAAATTTCATCATCTTCAACTTCCACAGCTGCCACAATGGCATAGTTGGAGTTCATGATATAACTACTTGAATTGATTTAGAATCCAAATGTCCAGACAACAGATCGTAATAGTGGTCACTCTAGCCACCAAGTAGCTTAGACCCTGAGAGTAAAATAATGAACCACAACGGTCAAATACTCAACTACAAATGAGCACACTTGAAAATTATATGACAATGACATAAATGAGTGAACAAATAAGTATATTAAAATTAATAATTGGAATGACATTGATCAATAGGAAGTTGTTAAGTGGAGTGCATTCATATATATCATGTAGAATAGAAGAAGATTAAGGGCTGAAATTACTATTTTATTTTCACAAGACATGTCTTTACTTATGTGAATTTTTTTTTCAAGATATACCTTCTTAGAGTTCACAGTAAAGTTACAATCAAACATAAAATTTAGGCAAGTGACGATTAGATATGTTGGCCTAGGAAATAAGTCCAGAGAAGTGGAGGCGAATTCCAAATTTGATGTCGAAAGGAAAGAGGAAAGGGTCTATCTAACTTAAAAGTCCAAAAAGGAAAGTTTCTCATCCAAGTTCCATTTTTTGAATAGGCTACTACCAGGCAACGTGCTCTTACTTTATGGGTTGTTAATAAATTGATTTTAAAAAGAGAAATGGACCATGGTAAATAATTGATCAAAGGATATGCTTACATAACTCCATGAAATATAAATTGTTGATGAACCAGTACTCTTAATTAAGTGAAAACTCTCAAATATTAGGCAGACAATATTCTTTCAATAAAAGCAATAATTGCATATCAAAAAAGAAAAATCGATTGAAAAGAACTTTATACGAAGCAACACACATACACAAAGAGAATTCTTATTGAATCACATATCAGGATCTAAAAGAACATCACACAATGGACTTGTTGCTTTCACAAAACACTACAAAATTTTTAGTCAAAACTGCGTATTGCAGAATTGTATAATTCATGTAGTACCCTATGAAATACATGAAAATATTAACATTGCATCTTGAAGATATTTAATAATCTACATAAATTAATATTGCACTCTAAAATGTATTGAATATATATGTGATTGCTCCTGACATATGCACATCACTATGTAGCCAAAAAGAATTCATTTCACTATTTCTTTAAACAAAACAAGATTATGTAAACACTCATTCAAGATCCAACTGATCAAATTCCGTTGTGAAAGACTTTTCTTTTTTTTAAGATTCATCATGATATATATACCTGATGTTGATACAACCAGTTAGAAGTTAAGATTATTTTTTTGGGTTAAAATTAGGATTTCATGCAACCAAAATATCGGCTTTACAATGCTACCAACTCTTTTTGACTCAAACCCCACTCATGGAATTTCACCGGATATCTTCTTATTGTAGATAATGTAAAAGATTTACACCAATGGTATATATAACTTGAACTTTTTTTTGTTGCAAAACTAAGCTCAAAATATATGTTTGAACATACTTGTTTCTCCACTGATCATTAGTGTTTCTTTTGATGCAGATAAAATCCCCAGCAAGAGCTTTGAGAATTTTACAAAAGAAATTTAATGTCTACAACTTATGAAGTAATATCTGACGATTGTATGTTGCTTAAATTAGTACCTTATTTTGTGTATTTGAATTGTTTGTTTTGGGATTCGTAAGAAATTTGAACTTATGATGAGCTTAGAAAGTATGTTGAAGTTCACTCTTTATAAGTTTTTGAGAAACTATAGCCCTCAAAATCAATAGAAATAGGCACTGATAAACCAGCAAATCTGACTTATACGGATTGAATACATATAAACTTTCTGAAGATGATCGTGAATACAGAAAAAATTTGTGAAACAAAAGTAACCAAATCAGTGAATTATAAGGACCACCAGAAGTACTTATAACGTGAAACGAAAGTAACATAAGGATGTTGATAATTCTGATGGAAAGTTAGGTAGAGTGAAAGCTCAGAGACAGGAAAAATACTTGCATCAGAGTACTGACTTATGAAATCAAAAAGATTTACAGGGCTACCCTACTTAGATATTTAGGCAAGATGAGAAGTGTAGTTTGATGGTAGCTAAATGGGCTAAGTTCCATTTAGCTTTATTTAAACTTTCAAGAAGATGATCAAATTGAGAGCTTAAAATAAAGTGAGTGTGCCAAAATTCTTGTCCATCAAATAAGATAACTTGGGCACATCATCAAACAAACACCTTGAGTGCATATTCAAGATGGTTTAATTTTCAACAGGACGATTTGATTATGCACTAATTAGATAATAACAAAGACAATTTATCAAAGAGATAATACATGTGCTAATCGGGTATTATACTAACATGCAAATCAAAATTTCAGAAAGAAATTATCATAAATACAAAAAAATCGCATCCATTTTTGGAGCCCCTCGCATATTATGATTATCAATAAAGCAAGACTCTAAAAAAGCAATCAACTTTGGGTTCAATTAGAAGAGAGAGGGGCAGAAGAATCGAAGAGAACATACCTTTAAAGCTGAACCAAAGCAGGAGAGAAGAGATATTTTTCTTTTTTTTTTCACAAATCTAACAAACCGAATTGCGAAGTAGACCATATTAGTCCAAGAACAAATTAAGTTTCGAAACTCTCAAATAAATAATGTGTCTATCATTGTCCACTACTGATAGCTTAATCTTTATCCTCAATGATATTGGTGCCAAGTCCCTTCAATCCCTCTGGTGGGATCTCAGTTACAGTAACCAAAGAGTAAAGCTCTTCTATCACGATCCGAGTCTACACCCTGGACGTGGCAGGCACTCAAGAACCATTGTTGGACCCCAAGCGAACCCTTATCCCGGCTGAATACAAGCGGAAGACTAACTTAAGCATGCAAAAGCTAAAAACTGAATAAAATTCAATAAACTCAACTTTTCAAAACTTTAACTCAAATGAACAACTTAGAATAAAAATAATATATTCAACTCGCCATAAAATAGGCAACTTAAGTCTTTAAAACATTTAATAAAATAAATGAATAATACAGACTTCTCAACTATACTGGCTATCTATGAAGCCTCTAACTGATAAAGATGGAAATCGGGACAAGACCCACGACAACCTGACTAAACTGAAAAGTAAATGAAATCCTCCGGAAACAAGGAAGCTCACCATAGCTAACTCGAACTTTCGGATGTATCAACGAAGCTCATGTTGATGATCCTGAATACATGTGTCGCATCATGAGAAGATGCAGGTCAAATGGCTCAGTACGTGGAATGTACGAGCATGTAAGAGAAATTCTAAAGTATAAAAATAAGCTTGAAACTTGATAAAAAAAGAAACATACTTACCTCTTCTCAAACTGACTCTACTCAAGGATACTCAAAACTACTCAAACTTACTGAACTCAGAACTACTCAAGGATACGATACTCAACTCAGAGATTAGATACTCAACTCAAAGATATGATACTCAACTCAAAGATATGATATTCGACTCTGAGTACTCAACTCTGGATACTCAACTCAATATAAAGCAACAATACACGTTCAATATATGGAAAGCTTTATAAAACAGTACAGGCAACTTAGTTCGTTAAAGAAACTGCAATAACAAACTCAACTTTACTTATATAATAAAGTAATATAGTTTATGTGGGAGATTCTTTAACCGACAACCACCACTATGAGCCTAAGTGATGATACAATGTTTTACCTCACGCTGCCAAGAATCGTCCTAAACCTTGTCGGGGGTATAGAACCTAACTCACTAAGTGGATCCACTAGTCTATGCTAAAAGCATCTTAAGAAGTCATCTAAAAAGTATGATCATTTACTACCCATGATGGCTACATGGTTTTTGGAGACTTGAGTTAATATGAACTCGCATCCCCATATCGGTGCTCAATACTACTCCCAAAATATACTTAGCTCATATGTTCTTAAAACAACTTCTTTCTTTGGTTTGAGATAATTACTCAAAACTTAGATTAAAAACTCTCTTGGAATCGATGTTCACTTTTGGAAATCTTAGTTTCCTCTCATCTTAAATGTGAAAACATTTACTTTTGGGAATACTTAGTTCCCATATATCATTTTAAAGAAAATGAACTTTACTCTTACTCTTTACTCAACTTCAAAGATTAAGTCTTGAAACAAAGTTTAAATATTTGTAAAAGACTTCTTAAAAATATGGTTCACGCCGAATTATAGACTTGAACGACTCAATGCAAAGTTTTCAATAACCATTGATAGACTCAAATACTTGGAACTCAAGAACTTCTCAAAAGGGATTAGGAACTCAACACTTAAAGATTTAGAACTTGAAGATACCACTTCTCTGAAGGATACTCAACTTTCGACGTTCATGTGGAGTTATGGGCATGAAACAACTCGACTCGATGATCTACATAACAATATGGAACTCATGTATGTGACTCCTCTCATTCTCTGAATTACTTCCTCAAAACTTAGTTCAAATCGATAGTTGATTTCAAGGATTCACAATTGAACTCAAAGGCTGTCTTGAACTCTACTCTTAACTCTCTCTTGAATGTGAATTATGAATTCAAGAGTTATGTTTCATTGTAGGAAGGATCTTGTAATGATAAAGTAGACTCATGAATATATTCTCCTCACTCGTACTCACTTGCTCGAGTCTTGAAACAAGTTATTAGAAATTGTAAAAGACTCCTCAAAAGGACTTAAAGGACTTTCTTAAAATGTTCGAAAGAATTCTCAAAAACTTAACTCTTAACTCTACCTTGAACTTGAATTATGGATTCAAGGTTGTGATTTGTAATAGGAAAGATCTCATGATGTTTAGGATGGATTTTAGATAGCTAAACATGAGAAAAGAAAAATAATTCATTGCTTGGAAGCTAGTTCGCGACGCGGAGACGCATTAAAATAATTGGTCGCGAAATAACTTTTGAGGCAGAAAGGTCCGTGACCTCTCCGCAATGCGAAGACAACTTTATAAAATGGGGAGGCACGTCCGCGACGTGGAGCCAAGTGCCAGATTTGCCTGTCTTTTCTCTTCTCCGTTTTCTAACCCCAAATCGCCTAAATTCGATTCTTTTGCTCAACTTTTCTTTAGATTCAGATAACCATCACATGTACACAAGAATCTAACTCAAAACTACTCTATAAATCAAAACAATATTCTCAAGAACTCCTAAATCTCACCCCAATTCAAGAATGAAAGCAAATTCAAGAACAAATATCAATAACATCAGATTTTCAACTTTCTAGAACGAACTTAACGCTGAAATTTACATGATTGGCGTGTGGGTGAACAAACCCAACACTATGGAAGCTTACATACCTGAAAGAACCATCTTCTCGAAGAACTTGAAGGAAAATCTTGAAAGATGAACCCTAGCCTTAGCTTTTCTTGAATTTCTTGAGCGTAGAATCTTTGGAGTGGATGAGAGGGTTTTTGATTTAAGAAAACTGATTTTCGACTCGCTTAGGATAATTTAGATGACCTCCTAAGGTTTTTTAGGACTAAAATACCCTTAGAGAAATAATTAAAACTAGCTGGAAGTCGAAATAATTTTTCACCAGGCAGTGAGGTCCGTATTGGCTTCGTAACGCGGAGCCATCACTGAGTTGTTGCTAGGTTTGTGCGTCGTTAGTAAATCAGTCATAAATTTTTAATCAGAGCTCGGAATTTAGCAAACTCGATGGTGTTGGAAAGAGGACTCGAAGGGATTTAATTTTATATCTTGTAGCTAACCTAACTCATCATGTACTAGGAGTTATGGTCATTTGAAGTTGACCCAAAACTTAAGAAAAACTTAGGAATGACTTGAATGAACTCTCTTTAGTTCTTCTTGGAACTCAAGGTGCTACATCTAGTTACCTTAATACTCAAGAAATTTTAAATTCCTTGCAAAAATCTCACTAACTACGAAGAACGGTTTGAGTCTTAGGTCAAAAATTTTCTGGGGTGTTACAATATCTCCCCCTTGGGATCATTCGTCCTCGAATGACGACTGGACTAGATAGAGAATGGAGTTACTCTTACTAAGGTCTGATTCTAATGGTATGCTCTTACTATATTCAAGCTTAACCCAAATCCTTAAGTTCGGATTATATACCTCTCTATAGGAAATCTCATCCCAAGACTATTACTCTTTACCACCACATTGGGCCCATATCAAAAACCACCTAATGTTTAACAACACCACATTCAAGCTTAGTACTCTAACAACTCCATTTTTTAAAAAGGACCTCTAAAAAGATATCCCCCAAGCTCTTTGTAACTCATTACTATCTTACTCTCAAACACCTCATCTCGCCATCTCCCCCTTAGGTCTAAAGCTAACACTTGAAAGTTATGGACCTATTCCACATTGACAACTCAATTATGCTATCTAGGAACATATGGAAAATCATAACTTAATTGGAACCTCATCTCGTAACATACCATCTCGACACACCTCTTAATGCTCTTGTTACTCTTGTGACTTAGCCATACTTCACTGCCCTTATCTAAACGTTAGGGTCTCTGACTTGAACCACTCATATCTATTGCAGCTAATCACCTCAATTCCTCACCTACTCTATGTCAAGTCTTCAAGATCAAATCTTAAGACTAGCATAATCACCCTCAGGTTGCCATTCCTTTTATCATGACACTCATCTCGAATTCAAGCTTAATATTTATGACTAAACCCGAATATCAATATGATTGCTCAGTTACTATACTAACTTACAACTACTAGATACAAATTCAAAAACATTCGTCCACTAGGACCTTATGACAAATAGCCAACCCTCACCTCTTAGTATTCATACTTACAATTTACTATCACATTTCCATTCACAAATTGAGTACTATTCACTCATTCACTATACACCAATCCCTAATTAGTTCTATAACACTTTGAATATTATGGGCTCTCCCTCAAAATCATAAGCCTAACTTAGATCTATCACCTCATGAATACTCATGCTCTTTTATTCAACACTTACACCTGGTATTTACCTACACAATGACACTTCATCACAAACTCCTTTCTAGCTACAACACACTCTACCTCCTATGATGGAATCTTCACAACTCATCACTTCTTCGTCTACCTATAAGGGAAAACTCCACATTACTAACTTACTAGGTATTTGACTATAGTAACATAGCTTGTCAAAACACCATCTCCCTTGCTTAGATTACTAAACCTCTTTATACTTTCCTCTAACTCTAGGCTCTTTCACTACTACTTCTCATGATCTCATAGCTCATGCTACCTTTTTCATGTGAAAATCTTACCCAAGCTCTAAACGTACCTCCTCATAAGGATCTCAGCTGAAACAAGGCTTAGGAAAAAGAGTACAACTCGCTTTTAGCTCAATGCTCGATTCACATTAATATGGGTCCCTTCCTTAGAAACTGAACAGTTAACTTACTCTTGAGTTTCTCTCAAGCCCCTCTAGAGTCTCATGACTTTCTCAAAAATCTTGCTAAGAACAACTCATCCTTAAGGATCTTTGACTTTACTTTTCCACCACCTTTAGTATGAAGGGTAGTCTAATGATTATGAGAAATGCATGCATATGAATAAATCTCTATGACTTAGCTCTATTGTACGATTCAGAGCATGAAAGAAGGAAAACTTTTCTTAAATGTCTGTAGTCCCTCGTTTATAGAAGTTGGGCCCTCACAACCATAAACAAGATCTTACTGACACGGCTTCATAGACACCCTAGGACACTTGAACTTTGTGCTCTGATACAAAGTTTGTCCCGACCCAAGTCTACACCCCGGACGAGGCCGGCACTAAGAACCATTGCTGGTCCCCAAGCGAACCCTCATCCTGGCTGACTACAAGCGGAAGACTAACTTAAGAATGCAAAAGCTAAAAACCAAATAAAATTCAATAAACTCAACTTTTCAAAACTTTAACTCAAATGAACAACTTAGAATAAAAATAATATATTCAACTCGCCATAAAATAGGCAACTTAAGTCTTTAAAATATTTAATAAAATAAATAAATAATACATATTGCTCAACTATACTGACTATCTATGAAGCCTCTAACTGATAAAGATGGAAGTCGGGACAAGACCCGCGACATCCTGACTAAACTGAAAAGTAAATGAAATCCTCCGAAAACAAGGAGGCTCACCATACCTAACTCGAACTTTCGGATGTATCAACGAAACTCCTGTTGATAATCTTGAATACATGTGTCTGCATCATGAGAAGATGCAAGTCAAATGGCTCAGTACGTGGAATGTATGAGCATGTAAGAGGAATTCTAATATATAAAGATAAGCTTGAAACTTGATATAAAAAAAAGTAACACACTTACCTATTCTCAAACTTACTCAACTCAAGGAATACTCAAGGATACTTAAAACTACTCAAACTTACTCAACTCAGAACTACTCACGGATACGATACTCAATTCAGATATTAGATACTCAACTCAAAGATATGATACTCAACTTAAAGATATGATATTCGACTCTGGGTACTCAACTCTGGATACTCAACTCAATATAAAGCAACAATACACATGCAATATATGGAAAGCTTTATAAAACAGTAAAAGCAACTTAGTTCGTTAAAGAAAATGCAATAACAAACTCAACTTTACCTATATAATAAAGTAATATAGTCTATGTGGGAGATTCTGTGACCGACAACCACCACTATGAGCCTAACTGATGACACAACGTTTTACCTCACGCTGTCAAGGATCATCCTATACGTTGCCGGGGGTATAGAACCTAACTCACTAAGTAGTCTATGCTAAAAGCATCTTAAGGAGTCATCTAAAAAGTATGATCCTTTACTACCCATGATGGCTACATGGTTTATGGAGATTTGAGTTAATATGAACTGGCATCCCCATATCGGTGCTCAATACTACTCCCAAAATATACTTAGCTCATATGTTTTTAAAACAACTTCTTTCTTTGGTTTGAGATAATTACTCAAAACTTAGCTTAAAAGCTCTCTTGGAATCGATGTTCCCTTTCTTGCTCAAAACTGTTTTGGAAATCTCAGTTTCCTCTCATCTTAGATGTGAAAACATTTACTCTTGGGAATACTTAGTTCTCATATATCATTTTAAATAAAATGAACTTTACTCTTACTCTTTACCCAACTTCAAAGCTTAAGTCTTAAAACAAAGTTTAAACATTTGTACAAGACTTCTTAAAAATATGGTTCACGCCGAATTATGTACTTGAACGACTCAATGCAAAGTTTTCAATAACCATAGATAGACTCAAATACTTGGAACTCAATAACTTCAATGATACTACTAATTTCAAGAATGCTCAACTAAGAGGGTTCATGCGGAATTATGAGCATGGACTACTCAACTCAAGGACTCAAAGATACTTCTCATCTCAAGACTGATCGACTTATTGTGTTCATACGGAATTATGGGCATGAAATATTCAACTCAAGGACTCAAAGATATTTCTCAAAAGGGATTAGGAACTCAACACTCAAAAGGACTTAAAGGACTTTCTTAGAATGTTCGAGAGAATTCTCAAAAACTTAACTCTTAACTCTACCTTGAACTTGAATTATGGATTCAAGGTAATGATTTGTGATAGGAAAGATCTCATGATGTTTAGGGTTGAGTTTAGATAGCTAAACATGAGAAAAGATAAAAAATTCATTGCTTGGAAGATAGTCCGTGATGCGGAGACTCATTAAAATAATTGATCGCGAAATAACTTTTGAGGCAGAGAGGTCTGTGACCTCTGCACGACGCGAAGACAACTTTATGAAATGGGAAGGCATGTCACGCCCCAAACACGAGAGGCGCAACTAGCTCCTAATGCCAAAACTCAGGCCCGAGCTGACCCTGCTGAACTATTTGCTGCTAGTGCATGGCAGCCACACGCAATCAAGTAAACAAACAAGTATATCTCAACTTAAAATTAATACCTCGGCCGGCAAGCCCCCTATCAACTGATCTATAAAAGAAACAACTACTCCCAGGAGATCATATAAATAAATAGCCAACTAGCACAGAAGTCTTGATTAGGCCATCGAGGCCACCATGATATCTATACCAAAACTAAAAGCACGTATATATCAATACAATACATCAAACAGATCCCAAGCTTCAGCAAACCAACAGCATAGGCCAGTATGGCCATAACGTAGCTATACACCCCCACACACTAGTCTGCAAGCGTCTAAGATTAGTAAAGATTAGCGGGACAGGGCCTCAGCCTACCCACAAAGATATATACAACAAAAGGTAACAAACCTACCAACTCTGGCAGCTCCGAAGGAAAGGGGCTAGCCAACCGTATAAAAGTCAATCCTGCTGTTGAGGAGGTCTACTCAGTCGTCTGTCAAGACTTGCATGCATGAATGCAGCGCCCCCAAGGCAATGAGGCGTCAGTACAAAATAATGTACAGAGTATGAAAGGCAATAGACTATGAAGAGGTATCCTGATATACTGGAATAATCTGATAAATAAATCAAGGATAAGATAAGTGTACTGACCTACTCCTAAATCTAAACTTATCAAAAATAATAAAACAACAACCTAACCAAGCCCTCATAAGCTCGGCAGGTACAAACAACACACAAGACCACCTACTTAGGCCCCCATAAGCCCGGAAGGTGCCAATCAGCACCCCTATCGGTAGTCCCCTAGCCCCGTACGTAGTCACATAGACCTCTTAGGCATTAATATAGCCCCGTAGGTAGCACATAGCTCTCTTAGGCATCAACATAGCTTATAGACAACGTATAGCCCTCTTAGGAAACAACATGGTCCTGTAGAAAACACATAGCCTTCTTAGGCGTCAATATAGCCCTATAGGCAACTCATAGCCCTTATAGGCATGAATATAGCCCCGTAGGCAACTCATAGCCCTCTTAGGCATCCATATGGCCCTGTAGGCAGAACATAGCCCTTCTAGGCATAGATCACATTCCTACAGCTAACCACAATAGCCCCAAGGGCAACAATAACAATCCAATCGCTAAAAGCAAGCAATTTAGTTATAAGCAACCTATACAAATAGCCTCTAAGTCGTGTCCAACATAGGGACGATACTAACTAAATAAGAATCCTGACAAGGGAGGATTATATCAACTCGAGCAGCCAACAATCAACAATAATGGCTATAAGTGTAACAAGGATAACAACCCAATTACATTGCTCCTAAGCTTTAAGGAAACATGTCTTAAGTAGGGAATAGCCTTAACATACCTTTTTCACTGAATTCACGTGGCCTAACGACTTTTACTCATAACTCCCTCGATACTACAACAAGGTAGGACCATAATCAACACACAAAAATAAAAGATACCATGACAATACAATAAAACATATGTATTTCCATCGCAAATTGTTATTTGCTGCTTATAAAAGCTAGAGTCGAGGAAAGAAGGGTCTTACCTCGATCTTAAGGTCGTAATGCTCCCCAAAACCTTCAAATATATCCAAACCCTTGCTGTCCCAATACTAAAGTGTGATATGCTACGAAATCAATTAAACAAATTATACCACGGTGATGAGCCCAATGCATAGAACAACTTTCATCAAGGACTTAAGTCGAGAAAATCTATACTTTAGTTGATCCTGGGAATGGGTTTCTCTAATTTTTTTTCTAGTTCTTAGCTAAAAATGAATAAAAGGTTCGAAGAAGAAGATATATGTAAAGTTCCACCGACCTAGGTCCCCACCTCACGTGCCTTCTTGTGCAGTCCCACAAAAATACAAATATCTCTCTATTCTGAAGTTGTATGAACAAACAATTTAATGCGTTGGAAACTAGACTCGTAGAACTTCGATTCAATAGGTCGTTGGTCCCATAACTCTTTATAGATTAGGAGAAAACCTCCAATATATTTGACCCAAATTTCTGAGAAATCTTAAAAAAGAAACTTACGATAACTTCTGCCAACTTTTATTTTGTCACTTACTTAACTTCAAAACTTGAGATACAACCCTTGAACACTTAAAATATGACATACCACATCATTTTTAATTTATTACTCACTCTCTTTGTCTTTCCACGAAGATACTAGTTAATTTAGACGTTTTGAAAAGTCGAGGTGTTACATCCTTCCCCCCTTAGAAACATTCGTCCTCGAATGTAAAATCTGAGTCACGCGGTTGAGTCCTTAGGAGTTACCAAAATTTAGGCAGTGTATCCTTTGTAGATGTCACTATCCAAGAACCTGAAATGCAAAATTTCTAACCTAGGTGTCTCATATGATGACATAAATAGCTAAGTATTATAGCTCCACCATAACAGTACGAGCAGATATACAACGAACACCACAATAATAATAATAATAAACAATAGTATATATATATATATATATAAAATTCAAATAGGTATCTTACCTTACTTCCCTAATATAAACTGATATGCCATCACCCTGGGGTATGAAACAAGTGAGGATATTTGGACCTCATGTCATCCTCAGCTTCCCAGGTCACCTCTTCTCTATTCTTGTTTCTCCACAATACTTTAACCGAAGCCACCTCTTTGGTCCTCAATTTACAGACCTGCCGATCTAAAATGGCAACTGGAGTTTCCTCGTAGGACAACTCCTCTGTGATCTGAACATCCTCAACTGGGACAACCCGAGAAGAGTCTCCTACGCACTTCCGTAGCATCGATACATGGAAAACTAGATGAACATATTTTAGCCCCGAAGGAAATTCTAACTCATAAGCCACTCGTCCTACCCTTCGAAGGATCTGGTATGGCCCAATGAATCTTGGACTAAGCTTTCCCTTTTTGCCAAATCGCATAACACCCTTCATAGGCGAGACTTTTAAGAATACCCAGTCATCGACACAAAACTCTAAGTCCCTTCGTCGCACATCTGAGTATGACTTATGTCGGCTTTGAGTTGTTAGCAACCTCTCCCTAATGAGCTTAACTTGCTCCACTGCCTGCTGTACTAAGTCGGGTCCAATCAACCCTGACTCACCTACCTCGAACGATCCAATGAAGGATCTACATTTTCGCCCATACAAAGCCTCATAAGGTGCCATCCCGATGCTGGAATGATAACTATTATTGTATGCGAACTCTATAAGAGGCAAGTGGCCATCCCAACTTCCCTTGAAGTCTAGCGCGCACACCCGTAACATATATTCGAGTGTCAAAATTGTGCGCTTAGCCTGGCCATCTGTCTGAGGGTGAAAGGTTGTACTAAGATTAACATGTGTCCCAATCCTTTCTGGAAGGACTTTCAGAAGTTGGTGGTGAATTGTTCTCCTCTATCAGAGACAATAGATACTAGGATACCGTGTAGCTTAACGATTTCCCTAATATAGAGCCTTACATAGACTTCGGCCGTAAAAGTAGCCCTGACTGGTAAGAAGTGGGCTGAATTTGTTAGTCTATCAACAATTACCCAAATAGAGTCAAACTTGCGACGCGATCGAGGTAACCCTGTAATAAAATCCATATTAATTGCTTCCCACTTCCACGAAGGAATGGCTATCTCTTGAACTAGCCCTACAATATTCGGAACACACAATCGACCACTATATATAAGGACTCCATCTCCTGCTATATGAAATGCTAAAGTCTGTTGATTCTGAGCCTTGGCTCTGAGCTGCTCTAAGCTAGGATCCTCTTGTTGTCGTGATTTTACTTCTACAACTAGAGATAATACGGTTGTGTCCTGAATTGTTACCCCACTATCTTCTTCCTCTAACAATCTGACTCCCAAGCTAGCTAACTGATGAAGCTCTCGCGCTAGCTCACGCTTCTCAACATCTAAATATGATCAACTACCCATAGATCTTCGACTAAGGGCATCAGCTACCACATTCGCCTTTCCTGGATGATATAAAATGTCCACGTCATAGTCTTTCAGTAACTTAAGCCATCGACATTGTCGCAGATTTAACTCCTTCTGTCTAAAGATATATTGAAGGCTTTTATGATCTGTGAAGATGTCAACATGAACGCCATACAAATAGTGTCTCCAGATCTTTAGCGCATGCACAACTGCAGCCAACTCTAAATCGTGGGTCGAATAGTTCTTCTCATGCTTTCTCAATTGCCTTGAAGCATATGTGATAACCTTACCATGTTGCATTAGAACACATCCTAACCTAACACCAGAAGCATCACAATACACCGCATAGACTTCTGAACCGTCTGGCAATGCAAGAACTGGTGCTGATATCAACTTGTCCTTCAGCTCCTGGAAACTATGCTTGCAAGCCTCAGTCCACTGGAACTTAGCTGCTTTTTTAGTCAGCTTCGTTAATGGGGCTGAAATTGAAGAAAACCCCTCTACAAACCTTATGTAGTACCCAGCTAACCCTAAGAAACTACGAACCTCAGTCGGAGTCATGGGTATGGGCCAAGTCTTTACGATGTCAATCTTTTGTGTATCAACTGTAATGCCTGCATCTGATACAATATGGCCTAAGAAAGATACATAGTCCAACCAGAACTCACACTTAGAAAACTTTGCATAAAGTTCTTGGTCTCGAAGAACCTGAAGGGCTGCTCGCAGATGATTTGCATGCTCATCTTTTGAACGTGAATACACCAAAATATCATCAATAAATACAATCACAAACAAGTCTAGATACGGCCTAAATATACTATTCATCAGGTCCATGAACACTGCTGGGGTATTAGTTAATCCAAAAGACATTACCAAGAACTCAAAGTGTCCATATCTAGTTCTAAAAGCTGTCTTTGGAACATCTTTCTCCCGAACTCGTATCTGGTGGTACCCTGATCTTAAATCAATCTTAGAGAAACACTTAGCACCTTGTAACTGATCAAACAAGTCATCTATCCTTGGAAGGGGATACTTATTCTTTATAGTTGCCTTATTCAGCTGTCAGTAATCGATACACATTCTTAGTGAGCCATCTTTCTTCTTTACGAACAACACTGGTGCACCCCATGGTGAAACACTAGGCCTAATAAAGCCTTTATCCAACCTTCAACTCCTTTAGCTCAGTAGGAGCCATTCTATAAGGAGGGATAGATATGGGTTGTGTACTTGGTAGCTTATCGATAGCATAATCAATTTCCCATTCTAGAGGGATACCAGGGAGTTCGTCTGGAAATACATCTAGAAACTCATTAACTACCGGAATAGACTGAAGAGTCGGTGGTTTTGCATCTATATCATGAACGTGAACAAGATGATAAATACAACCCTTGGTAATCATCCTCCTTGCCTTAAGATAGGAAATAAACCTACCTTTCGGCGTTGTTGTATCGCCTTTCCATTGCCGAACTACCTCTCCTGGAAAGTGGAATCTAACAATCTTTGTCCGGCACTTAACATTAGCATAACAAGACGCTAACCAGTCCATACCCATAATGACGTCGAAATCGACCATCTCTAACTATACGAGATCTACAGAGGTCTGACGGTCGATAATTTCTACCGTACAACCTCGATAGACTCTCCTGGCAACAATAGACTCACCAACTGGTGTAGATACAATAAAGGGTCGATATAATGACTCTGCTACTATACATAACCTCCCCGAAATAAATGGAGTAACATAAGACAAAGTAGATCTAGGATCTATCAAAGCATAAACACAATGGGAGCAAACAATCAATATACCTGTCACAACATCTGGTGATGACTTTGAGTCCTGTCAGCCGGTTAATGATTATGTACGGTTCTGTCCACTACCAGAACTAGATGCTCCCTCTCTGCCTCCGCATCTACCTCTACGTGATGAAGTCTGGGGTCCACGCCTTGTAGACTGTGCTGATGAGGAGGAACCTACTGCTGACCTGGTCAACTGACCTATACCACCCTGACCTATGGTAAAGCAGTTTCTCCACCCATGCCCCTCCTGTCCACAAGAATAACAACCGATGGAACCCTGTCTGCACCTCCCAAAATGCATCATACTGCAAGTAGCGCAACACGACGAGGCTGTCCTAGCATGGCCTAAACCCCTCTGCTGATGCGAGCCTGATGCTCGTGAACCCTCACCTGGGCCTGACTGTTCCTAACAATCAAATCTACTACCCTGGAACTACTGTGGTGGAGGTTTAGGTGGCCTAATAGAATATCAGGGTCTGGGACCACCTTGAAAATCTCCCTGCGAACCAGCGGGCCTAGCCCTCTTCTGTCTCTCTCTCGACCCTCTCACTCGTATACTGTAGATGTCGGCGATCCTCTATGTCCTATGCAAAGGCCTGAATCCGTGAGATATCCATATTATCATTTAGCGCAGCGGTAGAACAAGACTCGATATAGTCTGGGTGAAGCCCTCCCATAAATCTAAGCACCCTGTCATGCATCGTACCAACAAATGCTGGTGCATATCTAGCCAATGAATCAAATCTCAGCCCATACTCTTGGACACTCATGCCACCCTGTCGGAGGTTCAGAAACTGGTCCACCCGGCCATCCCTAAGCTCTCGAGGCAAATAGTGATCTATGAATGCTTCTATAAAGCTATCCCAAATGGGTAGAGATGTATCTTTTCCCCTCTATCTCTCCCAACTTTCATACCACAATACTGCAACATCACGCAATCGAAATGATGCTAACTCAACTGACTCAGTCGCTGAGGCATGCATGACTCTGAAGATCCTATGAAGTTGATCAACAAAGTGTTGAGGATCTTCTCTGTGATCTATCCTGTAAACTGTGGAGGATTCAAGGTAAGAAATTCACTAACTCTCGAACTTCCGGGCCCTTCAGAAGGTCCGGCAATATCTAGCGCAACTAGTTGGCACTGTGCAGCTACTAACTGTGCTAACATACATACTGCACTCTTGAAATACTGATCAGATGGAATAGGAGGAACTAGAGGTGGTACTGTTGGTGGAGCCGAAAGTCCTGTAGCCCTCGGAGGCTCCTGAAGCTGTGGAGAAGCTATAGGGGGGTGAGAAGATGTCTCCCCCTAGGTCTCACAATGGGCTACCTCCACCTGTAGTACCTTGCCGGTACCCTCGATTGCAATTATATCTAGCCCCTGGCAAGTTGTGGTTTGTCTAGTGTCAATCATCTCTATCTGCATACAAGTATCAATTATAAGCCAAAAACATCAACCCTTAAGACACCGCTCTATAGCACGAGGTGAGCAAAAGAAGGATAGTCATTCTAACATGCCTGGTAGCTTCTTGCTTATCAGATGTGGTGCACAACACATTTATAAACAAGACTCTACTAGACATGGCTTGCAGATTCCCTAGGATACGACGTTGCTCTGATACCAAGTTTGTCATGCCCCAAACTCGAGGAGCGCAACTGGCTCCTAATGCCAAAACTCAGGCACGAGCTGACCCTGCTGAAGCATTTGCTACTAGCGCATGGTTGCACCTTTGTATTCCTTATGCACTACACTCGGCGAATAGCCGAAGTAGCTGTGTGCTTCACCAACTGGTTCAGCGAAGTGATTTTGCAATAGAACTGCCTTGATTTTGTCTGAATACTTTCTAACTTTTTCTCGAAGCTTTGCAGAAATGGCTAAACCGAAAGTAGCTGGAAGAGATATGCGACCCCGACAAACAAGAGCGAAAAATTTTAGGAAAAATACAAAGGCAACAAATCCTTCCAAACGGATAATGAGGACAAGAAGTCTAGTGCCAACAAGAGAACAAATCTCTGAGACCCCACTATTCCCTCATGGAGATGTGGACTCTTCATAGCTATCCACTCCTTTCTGGCGGCTCATGACTTGGATAATCTTAGTAAGTCAGATGCCGCTGAATCCTCTAAAGAAGCTCTGGGGGCCATTTTCAAGTTCCAGGCTGACACATCGGGCACTAATGCCCAAACAGATGGAGCGACTACTTAGCCAGGATCCCCTCTTTACTTCCCTCTCTGTCTTTGTTCATTTTACCCTTTGGATTCTGTGTTAATTGCATTCAAGGACAAATTGCTTTTATTTGTGGTGGGGTGAGGCCCACCTTTGTGTGCTATTTGATGTTAGTATTTTGTTTATATTTGGGTTGTTCTGTTTAAAATTGTGTTAAATACTGCTTTTCTGTGGATGTTTGAGCTTATGGCTCCTTTTATAAGCTCCATTTATATTAAATTATAAAATGATTTGGACCCTTCCGAATTTTTTTGAATTTTTCGCACATTTTCGCCACCCTCTATATGCTCTTGAATGTGGCTGTTCTTTTGCAAAAATTTGAGTCTCGATTCCAATCAATACCGATGACTTGAATAGTGCTCTCTATCGAACAAACATGAATGTACGGTTACGATGAGGCCAAATGAAGTTGCATAGACAATATGTGAACTCTTTGCATCTCATTGTGATTAGCCATTCATCAAATTGATTCTCTTGCGATGACCATTGCACACTAGCAAAAGTGTGGAGTCTTGTTTGACTTAAGTGTCGATGCCTTGTGTGATAAGCTTACTTTGAACTATGCATGACAACACCTAGAATTTTCCCTGTTGGTCTAGTCGATTATGTGAGGCTTTCTCTTGAAATGATCTTAGGCAAATTTTGAAGAGTGTGAACCAGTTTGACATATACCTCTTTTATGACCTCCTTTTGTAAATGTGTGAACCTCTCTTGAACACCCCTTGAACCTTACCTTCCTTTGGACGAAACTCGATGAAACCTAGACCTTTCTTAATCCACTACCAATAATCCTCTTGACTTGTGGTTTGGTGAATAGTCAACTTACGCCAAAAGCCTAAGTTGGGGGTGTGGTGAAAAGAAAAAGGGAAAATCAAGAAGTGCAAGAAAAGTCTCCCTAAACCCATGGTGTTGCAAAAAATGGAAAACCCCCATATAAAAAAATGGAAAAGAAAGTTGTGGAATAAAGTACAAAAGAAATTGGGTTTCCAACACACCATGGGAAGGTGAATAATGGGATGACTTATGAACACTAAAGAGAAAGATCAAGGAGAAGACCACGAAGTGTTAAAGATAGCACATTTCATGAGGATCGTAGTCACTAAGCCCAAATGGCCTTACCTTTGCACTCAGCCCCATTACAAGTCTTGTAATGACCTTTTTGATCCTAAGAAAGCTTAAACGAATGTTGACTGGAAAATACGGGAAAACCTATGGGTGAAAGAATGCATTGTGTTCCTCTTTGTTAGACTGAGCGTTGTATCTGATTCCTGAACTTTAATTGATAATACCTTTATGTGTGAGAATGGAATCATCATTTGTGTGAGGGCATCAGAATGCTTTTGTGGAGTTTGAACATGCATTTGAAGCAAGTACTGCGAGCTTGAGAATCTTCGGTGATGGTGTGTCACAATTTGAATCTTTGAGTACACAGTTGATCCTTGCATAAGTAATATGAGTTTTATTGTGTACATCCATGAATGAATCTTGTATAGCACTATTTGAGACATCCTTATTGAACAGCTGAACTTGAGTTTTACTTGACGACAAGCAAAAGTTTAAGTTAGGGGTGTTGATGAGTCCACAAATTGGACTCATTTCGGGCTATATTTTAATTGAAATTGTGTCCTCAAATGCTTATTTTATCTCAAAATCTTATGAAAACCCTTAAGTTTCATGTACTTGATGGTTGAAGAAAAGCATGGACACTACATCGCAAAAAGGAACGAAAAGGCTGAGAAGAACGAAGGAATGAAGGCCTGAGGATCGCCGAGTCCACTTGGCGAGTCGCCGAAAGGTCTTACTTCGCATTTTGTTCCAGTGTGCTAAGCCCTGAAGAAAAGGATCAAATCTGTGGAAAAAGGAGCAGTCGGCGTATCGCCGAGTAGTTACGCGAAGCAGTACCTCATCGCCTAATAGACCAAAACACGACGATGCTAGAAGTCAAAACTGCGATGAAAAGAGGATGTCGGCAAATCGCCGAACAAATAAGCGAGGCAGTTCCCTATCGCCTAATGCCCCATAACGATAAAACACTGAGGACGAAGCAGAAGGGCCGTAAACCAGGCTAAAGGATGGATCGCCGACACGCTTGGCGATCCCGACTAACTTCGCGGAATGAACTAACGCAGCACAAATCTGTGACAACTATAAAGATTAGTTAGAGTTGTAGTTTTAGAAGTCGAACAATTATTATAATTTTCACATAGAATAGTACTTTTTAGTATTTTTACTCTGAGTTTGAGAGGGTTTTGAAGAGTTGAAGAGAAAGAGGGTTTCATCTCCAAGGATTTCGACTTGGGTCTTTTGGATTCTTCAATCTTAGGTTGTAACAAGACTTAAATCTTCATACCCATTTGAATGCAAGATCATTTAGGTATAAATTTCTCTCTCTTGATGTGTGGCTAAAAAACCTCAATTCTTGGGGTGTGATTTAGCGAATATGGGTTAAGATAATTATTGGGTCTTGTTTGCTGATAGTCTATTTGTAGTTTAAATGTGATTTTGTTTAGTGGTTGTTGATGAATTTAATTAATTTGTTGTTACCAATACAAGTTTAGTTATGTGATTTCAGCTTGCTCGAGAGAGAGGTCTTAAAACTAAGACCACTAGATTGATGGTCAGTGTGAGTGGGTCGACATGAGGTTCAGCTCAAGAGACTGAACCCTAGTCCCATGTCCACACACTCAGCTCGAGAGAGTGAGTGGGTTAAGGCGTAGGTTGGTCTTCTTGCGGCAAGTGAGTGTCCGAGAGGAACACATTTGAAACGGGGTAAGTTACTCGAGAGAGAGCTTATCCCTCTTAAAGTCTAGCCTAGTCACAATTACTCTATGAATCTTCTATCAAAAGCATATACCCAATAATCTAGCTTAACCTGTATTCCCGTGACATCCCAAGGATTCCCTCTCATTATTTAGAAACCCTTGTTTATTTTGCTGTTTTTACCTTACTTGTGACAAAAACTCCCCATTGTTAATTGACACTTTTGTGTTCCCCTTTAATTTACAATGTTTTTAATCGTTAATGTCTTTAGCTACGGCTAGTTAGAACTAAGTTTTATTTTTCTATTAATTCTCAAAACCACTCTCTTGGGAACGATCCCAACCCTTTGTTAGGTTACTAAACTATTGTACGATCGTAGACACTTGCATTGAAAGTTGTGTCTTGATTACGCAAACATCAGTGCCTTTGTGGGGTTCGCTTTTGTAAACCTAGGTCTCTTTTGCGAGATCAGAGAGGGATTTTTGGTCTGAAATTTCAGGGTTTCATCCCCATTTCCATTGTTGAGCTTGATAAAATCATTGAAAGTGATTTGTTATTATAAATCTTTTGGGTAAGCTTTTGTGATCCTAGAACTTCATATCTCTTTGATTATTTATGGATTTTCACATCAAAACTTAGGATTTTTATTGACAAACGACAAGGTTTTTCAAGAACTTAAGTCCTAGACTAAAATTGAGACTGTATGAACTGATTTTAATTCCTTTTTCGAAATGATTTTCTCCAATGATTTCCTAAGGCCTTGATTAACATTTTCAAGTATTGATTTTTGGATTCAAACATCATTTTGCGGAATCCAGTTTTGAGTTGATTGACCTATTTTTCAAAGTATATGATGTGGGTATTCTTGTTTCCAGAAACTTATTGTGAATATTTGACTAAAATAGATAGTGTGGCTTTGAAGTTGGTCGGAAAAGGAAGACTCCAGTCTTGGAGTGACGAGTTGATTGAATTAGGGCAAGTGATCTCCTAAGCCTTGTAAATCTAGTAGAATGTTGTACATTTCCCTTCATTGTGTGTGTGTTGGGGCGTAATGGAAAAGAGGTTAAGGGTTCATTGTTCCACTTGATCAATCTTAATGAATAAAAAGGGGATTAATGAAAAAGTATCATGTTGATCTTAATTCTTTGTGAATTGTCTTGTTGTGGCCTCTATTTGTTTGATTGATGAAATGCTTTGATGAAATGAAAGTGGACTTGAATTGCTTGAATTAGTGTCTCTTTCTTATGGTGTGAAATTGCTTATGTGCATTGAACGTTATACACAATGATGAGGCATGTGAAATAAAGCCAAAGGAAAATGGTTTTGGCTATTGATATGATATAAAGCCGAAGTGAAATGGTTCCGGCTAGTGAAATAATATAAATCCGAAGAGGAATGGTTTCGGCTAGTGAAATAATATAAAGCCGATGGGAAATGGTTCCGAATAGTGATATGATATAAAGCCGAAGAGAAACGGTTCTGGATAGTGATGTGATATAAATCCGATGGAAAATGGTTCCAACTAGTGATATTGTGTTGAAAGGAAATGGTTCCGGAAAGAGTTGACTATTGTGATTGATGCATTTCGAAACTTGTGAATGATCTTCTTGTAGATGTGATTGATGTACTTGTTACGTGTGATTGATCTACTTGTTACTTGAGATTGACTTACTTGATACTTGTCGATCGTTGAACTATGATTATTGAAATGTGTGGTTAAGCCTTGTGAGTTGTGTATTGTGAAACTGTTAGGTTGGACTTATTTCTATGTAGGTTGTAGTTTGAGGTGGTTTGATTGGGATGAAATGAGTATTTTATTTCTAGCTAGTTTGTTTCGTTTATTAAGTTGCTTGTTGAGTACCGTGTTGGTTGGTACTCACTCTTTGCTTCTACATGTGTATAGGTTCCGAGATCGGTACCGTGTGATTGCTCTTATCTCCAATTTCTGAGGCTTGTTGTCATCCCAGCGGGTCCACTTTTTTCTTTATGTTGTGTTTTATTCTATTTTAGAAACAAATACATTGAGACTTGTAATTATCTTTCATTCCGCACTTTATGTAATCAGTGACTTGTACACATGACAACCGGGTTTTGAGGTGTTAATAGAATGAAAAAAAATTCCATTTTTATCTTGTTCTTTTTTTCTCTTCCCGCAATTATTTCGTTTATTTGGGTTGAGACTGACTTGTCTTGGTGAGATTAGATTAGTGTCATCATATCCATTTTTGGGTCATGACATGCAGAGCTCCACATAAAGAAATAAAGTAAAACAAACTATATAATTTCTGATACATCCAAAATAAGAACAGAAGCAAAGTTGATTTCAAACCCTACACATGCCTCTTCTACTCCCCCCTACATATATATACTCCTTGTCTCCCCAAAATGAAGAACATGAATGTAAAAAAATGTAAAATTATTTATAAAAATTTCAATCGAACAAAAGCTTTATGTGACATGCGAGTGTATTTCACACACTTCAGAAAATATCTTCTGGAGTAAAAACTATCAAATAGACAAATTTAGAGAGGTATCTAAAATTACTAATAATTTAAGGGGTGCTGAATAAAATACACTAAGTTTAGGGGTTTTATGCCAAGAAAAAATATCATGATAAGGATTTGTGATATATCAATATATTGTCTTCTTATTAGTATAAATAATAAATGCACCAATGCCATATAGAGAAATAAATTAAAATAGAGTTTATATTTTCAAACACATCCAAAATAAGAATAAAAACAAAGTTGACTTCAAACCTAACCCCCTCCCACTTCTACTCCCTGATGAGTCCAAGATATGGACTCATTTAGGGCTTTATTTGGATAGATTTAGTGTCCTCAAATGCTTATTTTGTGCCAATAACTGATGTAAAATCCTTGATTTCCAGGTATTTGAATTGAGGAACAAAGCAAGGACACTAATTTGCAAAGAGGAACGAAGCGATCTAAAAGAAGGAAGAAAAGAGAGCATGGTGATCGCCAAGTCCCTTTGGCGAGTCGCCGAGTAGCTATTACCTCGCCTAAAGTTCCAGTGTGCCAAGCTCTGAAGGAGAAAATCAAGTTGACGAGAAAAAAGAGCAGTCGGCGAGTCGCCGAGTGGTTCCGTGATGCAGTGTTGGATCTCCCAAAGTTACATACCTGGAGGTTGCTGAAGGCCAAGATAAGAAGGCGATGGAATAGACCAAAGGGCGGATCGCTGAGTTGATCGGTGAGCCCGACTTACTGCGCCGAATGGCCCTTCGCAGCATATTTTTGGCGACTATAAATACGTTTTTGAACATTTAGTTTAGTATCTATCTTTTATCAATCTTTTATCATAATTTTCATTAGAGTAATTGTTTGTTTGAACTCTGAGTATTGAGACAAGTTTTCCTCAGTTTTGAAGAATTGAAGTTTGCCATTTTTGAGAAATTGGAAGTGGGTCGTTGAGATTCTTAAATTTGGACCTTTGTAAAGATGAAATTAATATTACCCAGTTAATGGAAACACAATTTGGTAATGATTTTTTATCTTTTTATGATGTCTAGCTAAAACCTCAATTCTTGGGGTGTGCTTATGGATTATAGGCTGATTTAGCTTATGGGTATTGCTAATTGTTAGTTTAAATGCTGTTTAGAAGTGATTTCAATCATTAATTGTGGTTTAATTTAAAGAATTGTAGTTGCAAATGCAGTTCTATCTTCATATTTTTGGCTTGCTCGAGAGAGAGGTTTTAAAACCAAAATTATTGATTGATGGTTTGTGGGTATTGGGTTGTCATGGGTTCAGCTCGAGAGAGTCAATGGACTAAGGCGTAGGTTGTTCTTATTTCGCTTGCTTGTTGGTGTTCGAGAGAAACCAACTTGATTCGGGGTAAATTGTTCGAGAGAAAATTTACCTCCCCTATAGTCTAGCTTATTCACTAATTCACAATTATTTCCTAACTGTTGCAATTACCCATTTGTCTACATTAGCCTATAATCGAATCACATCCTAAGAACCCGTCTCATTATTGTTATTTTTGTGTTATTTGTTACTATTGTAGGTGATAGTTAAAACCAAAACCCCCCTGTTATTTGACATTCATGTCACCCCTTAATTTGAATTATGTTTTTATTCGATAATGTCTATTCCTATGATTGACTTGAACATATTTGTACTTTCCTCTAGAATCTTAAACACGTACCAGTCCCTGTGGGATTCGACCCCAACTCATTTAGTTGAGTTATTATACTGACTAACAATCGTTGACGCTTAGAATTGGATTAAGTGTCCTTGAAACGTTAATCACTCCCCCTATATATACTCCTCCTCTATCCAAAATGATGAACAAGGATGTAACAAATATCCAAGGACAAAGTCAGCAAGATGGTATGTTGATATACCAATGCGTCCGTTGTGAAAAAGAGATTTTTTCAAGCCAAGCCATAGCAGCTCATACGAGGAGGCACTTCAAGGATTCCAGGTTGGATTTAAAGGACCTCCTATAGAAGATTTTTGTGCCATTTACCAATTTCCAACAGCAAGCAACAGGTTTCTACTACAATCTCATCAATTTCCAAACAACAACAACAACATGCTTTTCCTACAAAAGCATCTCATGTTGATTCAACACATGCAATTGCCTTAATCTCCAACTTTTTCTAGAAGATTTCAGCCACAAGACCCTAGGCATCGTTTAAGGATTGATGATCCAAAAACTTTAGCTAGATTCAAGGCTCATCTTACAAAAAAGAAAAAAGATTCCATTTTGACCCTTCTTGATATATATATTTCCAGGTAACAGGTTGATTCAAAAATTTGAACATGCACTTGATTTATCTTTTAATTCCTTCATCACTAAAATGAATTCATGCTTTTCTTGCTCTTTGTTTGACCTTTTCTTTATGTTTTATGATCTATGGTTGAATTCATGAGTCATGCGTGGTACAAAGAAGGTAAATTAAAAGAGGAGGAGGGTTGTTGCCATTGTTTTTTACTCTTATACCCGGCCTCTAGTTTCGTAAGTTATTTGGTTTCCAAACTTGGATTATATCAATGCAACCTTTTATATGCGAGATAAGTGAAACCACAGGTTTTTTATATATAAATAATACTCCTTTTGTTTTAATTTTTTTAATCTCACTTTTCATGTTAGTCTGTTTAAAAAATGTCTCTTTCATTTTTTTGGGACTCTTAAATTTCAACTTTCACATGAAATGTGTTTGACATAAGATTATTCAACTCTAAACATCTTGTCAAGTAAAAATTAGACAAATAAATTGAAACGAAAAATCTAATGTAACAATACAAAAAAATTCTCAAGTTCTAAGGTTACCACGACTCCTCCTTAATTTTTATTCCAATGAATATATCAATCTTTTATAGCCGTGTATCTTTCCAGCTAATTAAGAAATGGGAAATAATTTTTTAAAGCAACTACTCTGATGATTGATAAGAGTATCACTTTATTACAGCGAAAAGAATCAAGCAAGAAGAGAATTGAGGTTAAGGTAACTCAAAACAAGGATTCAGAAAAAGCACCCGTGTTTGGAAATAATTTTGGGTTTATTTATTTTTCTGAAGATGTTTGCTTTTCTATGACATGTACTTTCATAGTTATGATCTTCAAGAAAGTTATCAAGTTATATGTATGGAAGTGTTTTAATAATTATATGGATATTAATGTGGTTACTTTTTTTTAGTTATGTTTTCTTATAAACTTTCATACTATGTATTTTCATGAACAAACACAGATACACAAAAAAAAATGGAAAAAGAAAAAAAGTTCCCTATCTCTAACAGCACAACAAAACAAACTAAATTTGAATTCAATAAATCTTCTCATCCACTAGTGAAAAAACGCAGTTGGTAAACAAGAATTCAAAATTAAAAATTTCAAGAACATAGAAACAAAACCAGAAAAGAAAGAGACTAATTAATCTTAGCACTACTCTTTGTTGTTACCGATGTCCAATAAAATATCCTTGGTGCAAAATCCTCCATTGGTTTTGGCTCCAGCAGGGTACGGTATGGTAAAAGATGAAATATGATTATCTTATATAAATAAGAAAAAAAAGAACCCTAGACCCACCTACGTGGCGCCATCACAAACCAGGATTCCATTTTAATTTATTTTATTTCCAAAACTAGCCTTCCCCTTTCATGAAAAGTTGTGACTTTTATGAAGAGTTGCGGCTTTTATGAAGAGTTGTGACTTTTATGAAAGGTTGTGACCTTTCCGATAACACACAATAAGCATTGTTCACACTACCTTTTGTTGTCTATAAATAGAGGAATTTACTCTAAAATTTTGATCTTCTTCTTCTTCTTCTGGACAATTAAATAATTGTGTACTTTCCTCTTGTTGAATAACTCACTGACACAATTTTTTTGTATCAATACACTGGTGAATAAAATCGTTCTTTTCTGAGAGGATCTATTCCTTTAAATCTCGGGTACTTGGGGGGGATAATTTCCTTAAGGGGACATTGTGCATTCGGTGGGCTTGATTTTTTCCATTATGTTTCATTCTATTGTTACAGATCCTAATATATATATATAAGAACCCTAAGCCCGCCTATGTGGCACCACCACAAACCAGGATTCCCTTTTAATTTATTTATTTTCAAAACTCGTCTTCCCCTTTCATGAAAAGTTGTAAATTTTACGAAAAGTAGTGACTTTCATGAAGAGTTGCAACTTTTATTAGAAGTTGTGACTTTTATGAAGAGTTGCGACTTTTATAAAAAGTTGTGACTTTTAAGAGGAGTTGCGACTTTTATGAAAGGTTGTAACTTTTCCAATAAGTTGTAACTTTTCTGATAAGACACTATAAATATTTGTTCACACTACCCTTTGTTGTCTATAAATAGATGGATTTCCTCTCATTTTCAAACAACGAAAATTCTAAACTTCTTCTGCACAAAGACATAGATAACTACACAATAAATTATTTGTTCATATTCAATATGAAGTATGGATAGATTCTCAAGTTTACTGCAAGTTGTAAATACTTTTCTTGAAGTAATAAATGTGTTTCTCGATACTACGATTCGAATAGAAGTGTAATTTCAAATTGAACTCCATCACTCTGGTATGTTGATTTAAAAAAAACACCTAAACAAACTGAATAGTTTTGTGTATTATTTTTTCCTTTCAAGTATATATAATAAGTTTAATTGTTGTCCAATATGATATATTCTCCCTTTAATTTTTCATTCAAATAATTATTTATGATACATTTAAATAGGGAACTTTAAAATGATATATGTAAAACAAAAGGTAGTGCTGAACTTTCTTCACGTTAGAATTAGAATATGTGTTCACTTTTTTCAGCCTTTTAAAATTTATTTATCCCTTCACCAATGATTATTTATTTTTTAGAAAATTTAATACCCCAGGTTGATGTTAATTTGATTCCCCAAAAATATCAAATAGTAACACTTCCTGGAAGCAAAAGGATAAATTATAAAATAAAATTAAAGATGATTGATTGAAGGATAAATGATAAGATTATATAATTATCATTTTCCTTTACATTATTAATGTTTGTTACTCCGTAATGTTGTATGTAAGATAATATAGTGTTTTAGTTTTAATGACTGATAGGTTAAATATTCTTTTATAAATTCTCTAATATTAAATTCCCGCGCGAGGCGCGGGTAATTTTACTTGTTAAATAGTAAGTAAAAATAAAATGAGAAAAAAAGAATAGGGTCGCAATTAAACTAAATCGAACATTAGAAAATATAAGACTTTTTGTCGTAGATTTTATTAAAGTCGTACAACATCAACATATTTTCTTTAGTTTAACTAAGTCTTGCAGTAGCTATTTTCTAGCTGTTAGTTGTCACTTTGTTATTTAATTAGTTTTTGATACTTTCCTAGTTGTAGTTAGTGCAAATTTATTTTCCTACAGTTTAGGGCAAGTAGTTTAGTGGGATTATCATATGTCATCCACAGACTCCTCAACAAAGGCTAGATTTTCTTTCACCTTTTGAGAAGTTGTGGAATATGAAAGTTAATGTCAATTATTTGCGAGTATTTGGATGTGTATGCTGTGTTTTTATCCCTGATCAGTTACGTAGCAAATTTGACAAGAAAGTTGTTAAATGTATTTTTATAGGCTATGATAATCAAAGAAAAGGGTGGAAATGTAGTGACCCTACAACTGGAAGGTGCTATACATCACGACATGTTGTATTTAATGAAACCTCTTCATGGTGGTCTGCGGAAAAGGAGATATTACCTTACCAAACTGATCAAAAAATTTAAGTTGCAAATTACTTATATTCGATCAATAGAAGACGTCAATGTTGAACAAGGAGCAACTCATAATTTTGGACAATCAATTGTTCACCAGACAACATGTGAAGGCAGTGAAACAAAAGAAGGAGAAGTACCAGCTGGTGAAAGAAATGAAGGATAACTAACTATTGTTCCACAATCCGAAACGAAAAGGTCAGAACGGATTCAGAGGCAAAACCCCAAATATGCCAATGCAGCAATTATAAAGGATGAATCTGGAAAAGAACCTGAAATCTTTGAAGAAGCATCTCAAAACTTATAGTGTGGACTAGAGCAGTGTAGGAGGATATCGCCGCACTAGAACAAAATCAAACCTGAGAACTTGTGCCGAAGCCAAAAGATGTAACTATATCATATAAATGGGTTGATAAAATAAAACGTCGCACAGATGGGTTGGTGGAGAGACATAAAACTCGTTTGTTAGCTCGGGGATTTACTCAAGAATATGGTTTGGATTATGATGAAACTTTCAGTCCAGTGGCAAAGTTTACAACTGTGCGAATATTACTTGCACTTGCTGCTAGCAAAGATTGGAATTTGTGGCAGATGGATGTTAAAAATGCATTTTTACATGGGGAGCTGGATCGGGAGATTTACATAGCTCAACCAATGGATTTCCAAAATCAAGAGCACCCTCGATATGTTTGTAAGTTGCAGAAGGCGCTCTATGGATTAAAGCAATCACCAAGGGCCTTGTATGGTAAAATTGCTGATTTTTTTTTACTCAAAGTGGTTATTTAATTACATCTGCAAATTCAAATTTGTTTGTCAAAGTCAATGGAGGGAAGCTAGCTATAGTGCTAGTATATGTCGATGATTTGATTTTAACTGGGGATAATGAAGAAGAAATCGTTCAAACAAAGGAAAATTTATCTGTCCGGTTTCATATGAAAGAACTTGGACACCTTAGTCATTTTCTTGGTTTGGAGGTTGATCATACTCGAGGAGGAATTTTCTTCATCAGCGAAAGTATTCCAGAGACTTGTTAAAGAAATTTGGAATGTTGGAGTGCAAGCCAATAGCAACTCCAATTGAACCAAATGCCAAAATGTGTGCACACGAAGGAAAAGATTTAGAAGCTGTCACAAAGTATCGGCAATTGGTAGGTAGTCTGATTTATTTAACTCAAACTCAACCTGATATTTCTTTTGGAGTTGGTGTGATGAGTCGCTACATGCGCAATCCAAAGAAGCACCACATGGAGGCTGCTCGACGAATGCTAAGATATGTGAAAAGTACAATTGGTTATACTTTTCTGTATAAAAGAAGTGATGAATGCAACTTGGTTGGTTACAACAACTCTAAGTATGCAAGAGATCATGATACTCGTCGTTCAACTATTGGGTTTGTGTTTAAGCTTCAAGCTAGAGCAGTTTCTTCGTGCAGAAAAAGGCAGCCAACGGTGTCGCTCTCAACAACAAAAGTTGAGTATCGGGCAGCAACAGTTGCAGCTCAAGAAAGTACATGGCTTATGTTGTTGATGAAGGATTTAGAGCAACCAGTTGGCTATGCAGTTTCCTTGAACTGTGACAATCAGTCAACAATCAGTTTAGCTGAAAATCCCATCTTTCATGCAAGGACTAAGCATGTGGAAATACATTACAACTTCATCAGACAAAAAGCTTTACAATGAGACATCAACTTGGAGCATATTAAAACAGAACAACAAATTAAATACTTGTTCACAAAAGGCTTATGTGTCAATAAGCTCGAAAGTTTTCTTCAGGAGCTAGGCATTGCTAAGACTAGAGCTGATGTCGAGAGGAGGTGTTAAAGTCGTACAACATCAGCATATTTTTCTTTAATTTGACTAAGTGTAACACCCCTCAAAATGAAGTAGGATAAAGTAGAGCCTCACATGGGTTTTATGCATTAATAACTTGTTAAAATAATGAAGAATAGCCTTTTTAGTCAGTTTTAAAAAGTTTGGAAGTCAAACGTCGAGGGACGACCAAGACGTTCGGAAACTAGTCTTTTACGTGTTGGTGTGTTCTAGTATGTTGTTCATGTTTTTATGTGTTGTTTGGAGTCTAAAATCAGTAAAGGTGACCCTAGTGTCTTAATAAATGTTTTTAGGGTCAAAACGTTCAGGTACGACTCCCCAGGACCACCCTAAGTGTCCCCGAGGAGGACCCCAACCCTTGGCCAAACAAGCTGCCAAGGCAGCTTGAAGTTACTCATGAAGAGAGCATTTCCGCGTCACGGACTAGCTCCACCAAGGGCCTAAAGTTTGGTCCGCATCGCGGACTCCTCTGCCTTGAAATTTAATTTCCAGAAACTTCTGGGAACACCTCCGCGTCGTGAACTTGTTTCCCGACGAAATCTGCAAAAATAAAACTCAAGTTTGACTTGTTTAAAAAGGTCCAACTAAGTGAGGGGTAGTTTGGGTACGTTGGGGAATTATTATAAATGGTTATTCTACCTATTTTAGGGCTAAAACCCCAAGACCTAGACTTAGACCTCATTCTCCAAATTGAACCTTCCCTCTCAAATAAATTCTCTCTCTAGAACTCCATGGAAGACATTGGTGAAGCTTCAAGCTAGGGGATGGGTTCCTACTGATTTCTCTTCAAATTCCTAGGAAATTAATCATAAATGTATGGGGATTTTATCTTTGATTCTCCTTTCAATCAAAGAGCCAAATCAAAGTGATTTCAATGTTTTTCAAAAACACTAAAAACCCCCAATTTCAATTTTAAGCTTGGGTTCTTGCATGAAAGTATTTCAAATGATGTTTTATGTTAATATTGATGGTTTTAAGGTCAAAAACTCCATGAACCCTTGCATATCTTGA